>WEZZ01031200.1:3849-36247 GCA_013400585.1 Chloropsis cyanopogon
ATTACCTTGGTTACACAGTGGTTATTAACAGGAAGAGCTCCCAGTTTTCATATTATGTACATCAGTAACTTTAATTGCATTAGGCTGAGCTAGGAGAGCTATTTTAGGTGCTCTAAAGCTCTCTTATTTTCAACAGCACAACAATTTTTGCTGGCTTTTTGCCTGTTGTAGCTCAGTTTCTGAGGGTTCCCTCACAAATGCTAACTTATTATTTCTGTCAGTCATGCTTTAGCAAACACGGCCTCATTAAAACTACCCTAAAGTGGCTTCAGTTTTGAAAACTCTCCCTTGATGTATCTCCGAGACAACTGGTGCTGGAGGGCTGTTTCTCACGTTTGGGTTAAGAGATGAGAGTGTCACAGAGTATGAATGTACAAAAGACCAGTTTTGGGGCCAACAACAGTAAAAATGATGGACTGTGATTAGCTCAGGCTTTGTAGGACAGGATACAAAACTGCCTATGATATTTAAAGTATGAAACAAATTAGCTTTTAAATTATGGTTTGCAAGCACTGATACACCAGTGTAAAATCAATTAGCTGTCAGCTGTTGGTTAATAGTGGCACAGTGACCTGCCTGGCTCCTGCTGGGAGTTTAGAGCCAAGGTTTCCAGCAGGGAAGGCACAGTGGTTTTTTTGCTAATGATGGTATAACATGCTGAAGTCACTTTATCAGAAGCTCCTGGAAATAGAAGGTAATATTCCTGAAATAAGTGAGTATTAGTGAAATCCCACACTGTAATGCACAAGTTTCTGATCTTGTGCTAAGGTAGGGGGGCCTGATGGAAAGTATTTCCCAGGGCTTGATTTTAAGGATGAGGCAGATTTATCCATCATGTAACTTCAGAGAAGACACTTGTCTCTAGCTGACCCTGTCTGCCTGCATGGACAGTGTCACTCCAGTGACCCCACTGATCTGCTGCACTACAACAATGGATGCCTGTAAATTTAAGACCATTTCCCTTAGAGGTGAGTTAGGTAACACTCTCCTCAGGTCAAGGTGTGGGGCAACAATGACATAATGAAGGAGGTCTGTGGGGACTGAACATGAGTTGTTACATATTCTTATTCCAAAGGACCTGAGACCGTTTCAGAAAACATGCAAGGATTTAAAATACATGGAGATAGTAGCCTCGACTCAAATCTTGCAGCAAACCAGGGGTGTTTTCATACAATTCCGAGCAGGTGGAGATCCCTCTAAGTGCTAAGACAAGTCTGTTGCCTCCATAAAACTTGCACTTTTGCCCAATGCAAATGTGTGAGCTTCAAACCCAGGCACAGATTATACATTTTACCTTTTGCCACTGACTTAAACACACATCATAAAGAAAGGAGTAAAATGGGATATACCTTTAGAAATGGATGCTACTCTGGATAAACTCCTGAATTGCAGCCCAAATCACACAGGATGTAAGAACTGAATTGCCTATCCACAGTTTGTTTTTATTTGGCTAGAGGGTTGTACAGCCTTATTGTCATAGCATCTCATAAGCCAGAAGATTTAGTTTTGCCTCATAACCTTGGGTTTTAAATCGTGAACAAATGGGGAACTTGAACTCAGTTCCACAAAACACTGAAGAAATCTACTGTGAGAAATGGGAAAGATTTAAGTGCTGAAGTTGGAAACTGCAGAAATGTTAACTCATCAGTAACTTCCAGCTCAATCTCCTTTATGTTTCTTTTATTCTTTAACTAAATGACAAGAGTCCTGTTACAGACCACATAAATGGCCTTCTGGGAATACTGAAAGTATAAAATATTTATGTGCATATACATATATATATATGTATACACACATATATGTATGTGTATGTGAGAAAGTTATCTACATGCATTTATGGACAGTTACATTAAATATAGAAATACACTTTGCGATTTCTTCAATAATATAAAATGAAAAAAACCTCAAAAACCAGAAAACCCGTATCAGTACCTGCCACTGTAACCCTCCCTTTCTTCAAATGTATCTGTAGAGCTTTTGTTACAGATGTAGCTCAGGGAGATCTGTGTGCAGGGGAGTACTGATCCATTTAGGGGCATGTCAGGATGGTGTAATTTAAACAGTGATATCAGAGAAGGCAGGTCTGGCATTGCTGAGCCTGCATGGATGATGGATGGTGCTTGGCGTGCATGGCTGGTCTGCAAAAGAGGAAGGGCTAAACCAAGGGAGAAGGATGAGAGAACAAAGAGTTTGTGCTAAGGCACTGCCCAGAGGGGAAGGCATGGTGGGAGACCTCTGCTTAGGGAGGGGGAAAGAAGATAAACAAGCACAGATATACAGACAAAAAAAAGTGTGGAAAGACTAAGTGGGGGAAAAGGAGAAGGATGAATAGGCTGAGTGATGCCAGCAAAGTTGAACACTTTGGGGTGACAAAACTTAGTGGAATCTGCCTAGAATATGAGAATCTCAGGAAGTACCAGTGTGATGGGTTGACCCTGACTGGATTCTGGGTACCTACCAAAGCTGCTTTCTCACTCTGCTTCTCAGCTGGGCAGTTAGCATTGGCTCTGTTGGACATGGGGGAAGCTTCTGGAAGCTTTTTACAGAAGTTACCCCTGTAGCACCCCCCCACTACTAAATCACACAAACCCAATACATACCACACCTTACATCTGTGAAAAAAAATCTTTAAGAATTAGCAATAAAATCCACATTCACCACACATTATTTACAAGCTTCACTCACATCAACAAAAAAATAATTCCCCACACCAAAATCACAAGAACATTATCATAATGAAGCAAAAGTGGACAATTTACCTCAGCACAATTTCAATGACATAAATTCTCCAAGATTATTCCACTTTTCACTCTTTCCAAGATTATTTAACTTTTCAGATGTGTTCAGTCCATGTTTTGACTGTTACCACTTCCTATTACTATTGTTATATCAAATTCCTCATGTCCCATATTGGGCAACAAAAAGGACAGTGGTGAGTTGACCTTGCCTAGATATCAGGTGTCCCCAAAGCTGGTCTATTACTCCCTTTTTCCACAGGACAGGGGGAAGAAAATAAGATGAAAAGAAAAGATGACCTTGTGGATCAAGAAAAAAGCAGTTTAATAAAGCAGAAACAAAGGACATGCATAGAAGCAAAGGAAAAGCAGAGATTTATTCTCCTCTTCCCATCAACAGGAGCTGTCCATCTGCTTCCCAGGAAGCAGTACTTCAATGTATGTGGGGGCTGTTCCTGGAGACAAACAGAAACAAAGTAAAACAAATGCCTCCTCCTCTTCTCCTCTTTCCTCTTAGTACTTATGGCTGAGCAGACATGGCATGGAATATCCCTGTAGTCAGTGTGAGTTTGCTGTCCTGGCTATGTCCACTCCCAAGGTCTTCCCCACCCCAGCCTAGCAGTGAGGGTGGAGTGTTGGAGAGGCAGCACTGATGGTTCTGGTGCTGCTCAGCAGACACCAAAGCTGGTGTGAGATCAGCACCTTTCCAGCTGCCAATGCAAAACACTGCACTGCCATGGGTAAAATTACCTCTCTCTTGCTAGACTCAGTACAACAAAAATCTAGGATTCAAGAAAACTGTGGATTAAAAATTGCTTTCCAATATAATCATCGCACTGAGAACCTTTGTTAGCAATGCTTGTCACCACTGACAAACCAAGGACAACCAAGAACAACATGACTGTGGTTTTGGATCCTCAAACTTCAGTTTTTCTTTCTTGTTTTCCTGTCCGTCTTACTAGTAATTTCAAGTGACATTTAAAATAAATTAGGAGATGACTGCTGAACAATGCTTACAGGTATTTGAGGTGTTGCCATTGTCAGAAATGACAGCATGCAGACACATCAGGATTGTTCAGAAAGGGAGTTCTTCAACATAAAAAATTATATGTGTTTTTAAGGTGCCAATTTTGGCAGCATTAAAGCAACACTAGCAGCTTTTCTTGCAACCTTTGGCAGAGGTCATATGGGGCCTCTGAGTTTTACCACGATTTTTGATAATGCTTGTTGAATTTTTAAACTAAAGACAATCCACATACAATCATTTCTGTTCAGTGGTGGAACTTATTTACTGATAGACATTCACACTCACATTAGAGCCAGTGACTGAACTGTCCCTGGCTTCAGTAGGACCAGGGCTGCTCCCAAGCGTGGTCCATCCTTTGGTGCTGCAGACAGGTACCAAACAGCCAGACAGATTTCTTCTAGAAACCTGGGCAACCTCATGAACATTGCCTGTTATGAAAAGTCCTTGGCTCAGGGTGATATCTGAACTAAAACCAAATATCTTTGCACCATCTAGTAGGGCCAAAGCTTTGGCAAGGTGCACGTTAACAATTATTTTATTGTTAGACTCATGGAGGATCCCAAGTCACGTCCTGGGCCTTCTATAGAAGCCTTGCTTCTTTCTGGAGAAATAGCCCAAGTGTTACTACCTCTCGTTTGACAGTATCCTTGCACAGATAAGGGTATAATTTGAATTTCTGTGGCAAGAACACAAAATCAAATACAGAGCTTAGACTGCATTCAGCACATGGGGAAAATAGCAGCTAGGAAAAAAAAAATTGTTTTGTTTGAGCCAATGTCCTGTCATGTCTGTCAGCAATAACCTTCCAGGTGGTAGATAGGAGGGCTGCAGCATTTATTTTAAAGGATAAGCCATTTTCCTAGTACATTTCCTTTTCACATTTTACAATGTCTAAGGTCATATCTGAACTACAGCTAAGCACGTAATTGCTTCTGCACTTGCTTACAATCTCTACTATAGTTTGTAATGTATTTTGGGATCCTTGGGGGATGAAAATTTCTATATAAAAGTTCCATATGTGGAATTCAGCTTGTTTTAATAATATAGCCAAATCCTGGAAAGAGTCACAAATAAGTATCTTCTACACCTAATGCTTTCACAAATTAGTTTTTTTCCCTCCCTGTTCATTTGAGTAGATAGATGCTTACACAGCTTCACATTACTTAAAGGAAGGAAAATTAAATAAGTGTTGAGATCACTACCATCCTATGAATTATGGCATGTTTGATCCTTTGAAGGTACAAAATATGTCCTTTGGGTTGTATTTTCCTGCAGTAATTTCAGCAGTGTTTGCCTACATTAAGGTATTTGACACATTTACCAAGCTTTTCTTTTTTGTGTTTCATTTACTAGTGCTACAGGCAAAAAACATTTTGGCAAATCAGATTTACATGCAGAAAATCACTTATCGCAAATGAGTCTGGCCTGATACTTCTATTTGTACATTTAAAATCCATGATCTACTAGAGAATACATACCATAAAGGGTGTCTAGCAAGACAATTTCTCCACCTTTGCCTTCCAGAAATATTGTTTGTTTGACAGTGTGACCCTGCCCATTTTTCAGATCAGATGCAGGACTGCTGCTTTCAAAAATATTTGTCATTTCTGTAAACTTGGTTGTCTCTTTACCTTGGTGTCCTATAAAACAGGACATCCATGCATCCATGTGCCTTCACTCTTTGCTCACCCCATGCACACACCCACACTTGGATGCAGACATTGCTTTGGCTAATGATTACTCTGAGCATGACTGTGCAGTCACAGAGGCTTTGCAAATTCATTCCCCTAAAACAATCAGTGTTTGGCTTCTTAGCTTGACACAGCCAGAGCGTTGGGAAGAGATTATTACTGGGGCCTGAACAGGCTAAACTGGGAAATGTCCTTTTGTAAAGAAAAGCATGCTCAGTGATAATCATATTCTCTTCTGATCAGGAAGGGGCCATCACAATAGTGTGGCCCAAGAGTTAAAGAGCTTATTTTCTAAATCCCTTCATCCTTTCCAGAACCGTGAGACAGTGACAGCAAGTCACTTAACTCTGTCCAGCCACAGCTGTGTGGGTTTTGCATAATTAATTATTTATACCAAGGCAGACACAGCAATTAACTTCCAGATGAATATGATATTCTGATCAGAAATGCTTTGCATTTTAGCCGTCCCTCAAGCAAGTAACTGTCAAAGCTGGACTGTTTGACAGAGTGGGTCCTGCCAAAACCCCTCCCAGACATCTGTTCTCAGACAAAAAGAACAGATTCGCAAAGCAGCGCTTGCAGACATTGCATCGTTTCAGCAGGCAAAGAATAACCAATTCACAAATTCAGGCTAATTTTGTCTGATTTCAAGACAGTATGCCAAACCTTGCAAAAAGCCGGGACCTGTTTTTTCAGTTGTAGGCACCGATGCAAATTGAGTGTTTCCTCATGGAAATCAATGGCCCACACTGATGTTAGGCAGGTGCAGGTTGGGAATGAAGCCCAAGGGATTGAATATGAGGTGGGTTTGAAGAGAGTTGCCAATTTTTTGATTTTCTTTGTTTTGGTGAACAGAAACGAACAATAACCATCAGCATTACAATAATACTGAATGGCTTACTTGCTGTTACTGCTCTCTGCAGCATAATAGTAATTCATTGGAGTATGAATTTTACACTGAGGCAAATTTATGCTGGGTTGTTTTTTTTTTTCCTATTTCTCCTTTCTAGCAGAAATTTGTATTAATCACTAAAGATTGCAGCTAAATGTTCAAAGAGAGGAATTGACACCCTAAATGCACATGCCACAGATAGACCTGACTACAAATTGCATTTTTCTGTTGTGATTTCTGTTTTACTACCCATATAATCACAGTGCTTTAATGCTGCTTGCCGACTGCAATGGAAGTCAAGATAATGGCTGCAAGAACGAGGTTACACCATAACAGAGACAAACCCATCCAAATGGATGTACACATGTCTTATAATTCACAGTTCACTGACCATATAGGAACTAGGATCATGGCTGCTGGTTTGGGATGTCATTTGACAGCCCAGGTTCCTGAAAGGCCATACCATTCTTCAAGAGCAGCCTAACCTCTGAGGTAGGAGAGAGGCTAAGGCAGCTGGGGAAGGGCAGACAGTGGTCAGCCAGACTCCAAATATTCCTGAAGTCTGTAGTTTAGCAGTAGGAACAAGACAATCAACCAAGAACAGGTATCCCTGCTCCATCACCACTCCAGATATTCTTTGAGATGGTATTGGCATCCATCTGACCTTCAGTGGACTGGGTCAGCTTGCTAAACTTGCTGACACCCCTACCTCCACTTTATGTCATTGTTGGTCAGTTCTTTACTGGTTTGACCCCTAAAACAATGTCATGGGTTTGCAGCAAATACCAAACTAAAGAAATAAAGAGAACAAGGAGAGGCCTTTGTCAGACTGCTTTGTTTTACCAAGCTGTGCACCCCAGAAAAAATGAAGAGCATACACACAGAGCCAGACTTCAGCAGCAGTGGACAGAGAGACTCTACTAGGGGTGCAGAGGAGGCTGTGTGGAGATGATTTCAACCCATAGAGTCCTTGAGAGCTGCTAAATCAAGGAAACCGAGATGGAGCTATGTTACAGGGTACAGAGAGCATAAGCAAGTTTGTTTACAAGCCATACTTTAATCTCATTCAGCTGCAAGTTTGAATTTTTACCTCTTCCTTAATTGTTGCAGTTGCATCAATAAAAGTTTTGGCGTGCTCACCTTTAAGGCCAGGAGATCAAAGCCAGATCAGGTGTTGTTCACATTGACCTGAGACCATTCCAGCCAGCAAACACACGAGTTAAACCATGTACTTGTTAAAATACACAAAAAGAGAGCCAAAGAGAGCTAAAATGAATAAACTTGTGCATACCTAGAGGGTATGCACAAGTTCTTACTTTATTTCATCACAGGAACCCAAAGGACCCTGGGATACACATCAAGGAGCTGGAATGAAGGTCTGTGTGCAGGCTCTGTTACAGCTGCCCATTGACACATTATTTTCCCATCCTCTGAGATGTGTGGCAGTGGTAACCTGGACTTGATGGCACAGAGTTTTATTCAGGATGGCAATTCATATATTGCTGCTCCCCAGTCCCCCTGCACGTTCAACACACACAATCCTCCTCTGGTGACTGCTACGCTGGCCAAGCATGTCAGGAAGGAACCACGTGGAAACTCTGCACTATTCAGTGACTGTAAAGCTCAATAATGTGTGCTCTATTCTGTATGATTCATTTCTAAAGACAGTGAGGACACTTAGGGTTCTCCAAAACATCTAGCAAGGTGACTAAGTAAATTCTTTAATACCACTAGCCTCAATTTCTCATCTCTGGGCATCATTATCACAGAGGATCATCTAACAAAAACACACTTTACTTTTGCGTGTCAAGCTCACAGATTTGCAATGATGAAATCTAAATCACTATTTTCAAGCATTTGTGTATTTGTGTTGTGCTGTATTTTCAATATATCCTTAAATTATCTCCAGTGACATGTTTTTTAATGGAATTGGTTCTTAAATTAAGCACCTGGTTTCCACTGTCAGTCTTGTTCATTTAGAGCTAACTTTGTATTACACTGTGATGGACATGGAGCACATCCTAAATGACTTCTGAAGAGTTTTACTGGAAAATAAGACTTTTTTTTTTTCAGCTTTCATAATCCACATTTTACTTGGAAAGGAAGAATTTGGCCATGGAAATAATTTTTTCAACACTTCTTTCTACACTTCTAAACTGCAGTTTTTATAACTCAAATAATCTTATTCTAATGAGAATAATAAAAGGGAAGACTTCTTTGTAATGACAGCTGTCCACACAGTAAATGCTTCGGGATTATCTCTGTTTTTACAGAACATGACAGAAGGAAAAATCAGCCTGTTAGCTTGAAACTGTAAAGAATTTTACACAGTCTGAATGTCAAGGCCAGATTCTTGTATTTATTGAAAAAAATATTAAAAATCCCAGATATCTAATACCAAGGTCAATACATACCTTGGTTGCTTCTATTTTCATTATGGGAGAGTTAAAGAAACCATGTTTTTGAAATAAGACATTTTTCCAAATGTTGTGTTGCTACATGAGAATTCACACAGTTAACATCTTGCATGTTTTTGGAAGTGTAATGGTTTTGTACACATATTTTTTTCCAGAAAAGGAGCAAAGTCATACAAGCCAGGAGAAGAAAATAGATGATGACTGATTTTTTTATAGGCTCTGGATAGTGATTCTGTGTGCTGGCCCGGAAAGCTGAACCAGTCACAGGGAATGGGCAGAACCATGTTCCAGTATGTCAATTCTCTAATTTTTTATTTTTTTTTTTTAATAGTATATAACATATCTCTATAACCATCCATCAGCCCAAATGCTCTCTTTTCTGACTTTCTTTTCAAGGCCTGCTAAGCCAGCAATTGCAGAAGCAATATCTCCTGCAAATTATTCTGCACCTAGCTGCATGCAGCCAGGGCTGATGGGTCAATGAAGTGTGTGGGAGAGGAGCAGGCAAGATTCTTTTACGCCCATTTGCTCAACACCAGTGCAGTGCCAGTGACCCCCTGAAGTGTGAGGGGACATTCATCCTCCAAGTGACCTGCATGGGGGAGAGAAAGAAGTGGTATTCCCTCTGCAGCATAAACCATGTTCACATCCTGGTCAATTAAATGAGAAACAGATGATGGTGGCAGATCAGTAATCAGCAAAAGCAGAAACTCATGGTGGTTGTCAGGGAATTTAAACACATCAAATTCAGTGTTATCTCTAATGTGTCTCTTTTCTGAAAGCATAGGCCCTGAAGGAGCAAGTCTTGGTGATGGAGAAAAGTACTGACTCCATTTTGTCTGAAGCATCTCTTTTTAGCACAGAGAGACTATTTTTTTTTTTTTTCCCTGCAGAATATGAAAGCACATGAGAGAACAATTAATAGTGAAAACCCAGCAGGGCTGCTATAAGCAAGTATGCACAGCGTGCTCCCCTGTTGCTTCTGGACTGGCAGTAGCCTGTCAAATGCCTGGAAATGAAGCTTTCTTGAGCCTTTATTAAGATTCATAGGAAAAGCAGGCCCCAAACCCAAAGAGAGCATCAGCATGAAGTATCTCAGCCTCCTCTCTGCCATGAGCACAGCCAGCACATCTGGCTCAGACTCGAGAGGGGAATGAAGAAACTGGGCGGGTGTGTAAAGTGAATCTGTCAGCATTTACTTGCATGACAATCTGCCATGCAGAGGACGTGCCACGCACAATGCAACACTCTCCAGAGACCAGTCCCCTGCTACACCCTGGCTGCAGGCAAGTACAGTCACATTTCTCACATCTATGCCAGAGAAGGGCTGCAAAAATACACATGGGGTTCACAAAGGGCTGTATTGCCCAAATAAAACAGAGGTGACTTCTTTTTTTCCCCCCCTTTTATGCTCTTTTGTAGGACCCATAGCAGCCTTAAATCCCATCTCTTCAGAGGCACTGCTGAAAATTCCAAGCCTCTTAAATACAGAGATTATAAACTTTGCTTCCTCCCTTCTGTTTATTTGACAATCTGATTAATTATTACTGGTTCAGGTGAGTGTGTGTGCACATGCATCCATATACTTATATAAGACTTAAGGCTACATGTGCACTAACTCATTCCAAGTATACATACAAGTACATATTGCTTTCTGATAAACTGAACACCAAAAGAATCTCTCTGATTCTCTGTTTTCCTGCAACTTTGCATAGACTTTTACAGGAGGGCAAACACGGTATAAATCAATTAATTTCTTTATCATCTCACACAAAGACTCTTTTCACTTCCTGAAGATACAAGCAGTACATTTGTGGAAGATGCAAAATATAAAAGCTGTTATCATGTAGAGCCCAAATAGGTGCATAAGATCTAGGAAGTACAAAAGAAGTCCCTTCCTGGGCTTTCTTTCTGAAGCACTTCAAGCAAGCCTGGCTCCCCACGGTCACCTCAACATGACACCAAGAGCTGAGTGGAAGAGTCAAGTGCAGGCTGCTTGTTGAGTGAGTGGGAGAACAAGCAGAGCTCCTGGATAAAAATGGATCTGTTATTCCTCACATTTCTACACTTGTGACTCTCAAATCTGGATTTTTAGTTTTTAAAAAGTGTTTTATTTGCAACAGACTTGTCTGATAATACCGATGTGTAGTAAAAATACTGGGTTTTGGATGATAAGGGACAGAAAAACATTAAATTGTGCCTGTGAAAATAAGAAACACAGGTATTTACTGAGCACCTGAAGTTCCCGAGGTGCCTGCTGTGAGTCTTAGCTAGGTTAATTGGTTAGGCACACCAGCTCCTTAGCTGTGCAAGTAACAATTTCAGCTCAGCACACAGAGGGCCAGGTGCTGTGTCAGGCTGTGGATGGAGTGTCACACCAGCCCCAGTGGCTGAGTTCAGCACTGCCACACCTGGCCAGGTGCTCTCTGGTGATCCTCCAGTGTTGCTGCAGTGTATGGTGATGCTGAACAGTAGTTTTCTTTTTCTTTGTATCTGAATCTTGGATTTGTGGTCTGTGAGTCATTATATTATCACCCAGTGAGTCTTCTCATCAGCTGATAAACTATATTTCAAACAAAAATTTTCATTGTATTAGAGAACAGTGTTTTGAGAAAGTTAGACTATGGGGTTTTTTTGCTCAAATTGAAAGAAATGTTCCACAACCCTTCATTTTTATGAAGTAAATGTTTAATTTTCATCATGTTAAAACCAGATAATTTCTAGTTGCTTTTACTACTAATGCAGAAGTCTAAATGGTATAGCAAGATTTAAACATGTTGCCTTCCACATTATCAAGATGAAATAATTCAATAATTGGAAAAATATGCTATTGAATACAATGTTGTATTCAAAAAACATGTTTTTCTCTGAATCAGCAGTGTCTCACAGAAAACACACCCTTTGTAGCTCGGTGTGAGCAGACATAGGTCTGCTCTTAAACAGAAACTAAACCAAGCCTAAATCATTTCCTGCATCATTGCATTTTTCCTATTTGCCTTCTTGATGACATTTTTGATCTATTCAGAATTGCAACTTATCCACTGTTACCCAGGAAGCACAAAGCAGACCTTTACAAAAAGAAATGTCATATTTTTCAATTTATTGCTAAATACTCTATATTTTATAGATGGAAAAAATAATGGTAAAGCAGTCAGTAAAACTCTTGACTCAAAATATATGCTTGCCATATTTTTCTTAGCTTAGAGAAGAAGAATAATTATTCCATTTTCATTTTCTTGATATATGAAAAGAAGTCTTTCAGCTGATTTTTTTTGCAGTCTGGTGAGAATGGCCCAGCTGTACCATAAGCTGAACACTTAGCCTTGCATTCAGAAATCACCAGCTTGCATTCAAAAGTCAGTTAGTCTTGTATTCAGGCAGCAAAGATCATTTGAATGATAAATGATTTGTAATGCAAGATGCTTTTTTTCTTTTCTGGAGGTCAAAGGGCTCATCATTTTATGCTTTTCCAAAATTACATTTTTCTTTAGAAAGCAGGAAATTATTGAAATCCAGTATAAAATATGTATTTTAATAAGCAGAATCTAGAAGGTATGACCTCTGTCACTTGCTAAGCGTATCAACACCTTGCATTGTCCCAGTGGTATATTTTTAGGAGATTTTAATATAAATTGAGTATTGAATGTGAAGATCTTTCCACTTTCACATTTTAATGAACTTCTTTCAATGCCATGATACACAGTCAGGATCCTAAATCTGACTTATTGCTGCACTACATATTGCGAGGCATGTCATTTGTGCACTGCAGTGGGGCTTTTCCTTTGTTAGAAGAAACAGTTTGTATATCTTTGCTTGGATGGAGTAACTTTAATCAAACCAAGTATACATATTTTAATTACAGATAAAACCTTCAGATACCTAAAAGTAATCTTAAAAAAATGAAATAATAATCCTGGAAAATGGACATATTGTAGAATTATAATTAAAAAAATAAAGACAGATGGTTTGAATAAGTGGCAAACTCATATTTTCATTGACTAGAAGCCTACACGTATTTGAGAAAATACTTTGAAATTAATTATTTGCCAAAAAAAGATGTCAGTGTTCTGGAGCTCTGCCACACTGTAGCATCTTGCTTGGTTGGATGAATGTGTGAGAGGAAGGCAGATACGGACTCCATAATGATCTGTCATAATTCAGAGCAGTGGGGCAGATTCAAAATTAAAGCCAGCTCCAAATACCCTGGAGGAGCCAGTTTCACACTGCAATATGTCAGTAGTTTGGGAGTATCACTTTCTTCATCTCCAGTTTCACATTCAGCCTCACTCCTCCTCACTCTAGTGATTTTCTTTGAAAATGCTTATTTTTCATTACCCTCTGTAGAAGCCCATTTATTAACTATATCTTGGCCTGGTATGATGAACCTGAGTGTGAAGATTGAGTTTGTGGAGAGCCCACAGCACCTTGCTCTTTAGACAGCTGAGATGAGAGAAACTGAAACAGGACCTTGCCCTGCTCCTGGTGCATCATGTAAGCTTGGGCTGTGTCTGTCTCCCTGCATTTTTCTGCAGGGATATGATCACCTGCCTCTGCACTGATGGGATTTAAACACCCATACTATGCTGGACTGAAGCTTTTAAAACAAGATGTACCATGTATGATGTAAAAAGGAAACTAGTTCAATAGCTTAACTTGTTCTACTTGGAGTTCAATTATCTGGATTCTACAAAGAGCTGTGGGATATGATCTTCCTTTGGATATACTGACTACTGCATTGCCAACCAGTAAAGCAAACCCTGCTGCTGTCAACCTGTAAGGGTGCGTAAATGCCTACAACACGAACAAAAACCACATAAAAGTAGCAAAGACCTTCTCATGCTGCTTGCAGAGCACTCAATATTGCATATCATAAACAGTTTCCTGTAAATTGCTTTAAATTATAATTAAAAATATGTGTAAAAATAGATGAATAAAAGAAAACTGTTTTCTGTTCAAAAATGTCTGACATTTTGATGCTTTAGCAATATCAATTCTATATAAATAATTTATTTTCTCTACAATAATTCTGTGAAAGCTGGACGCCATACTGATTTCAAGTCCACACATGTCATCTTATTCACCCATTGAGAGCATGATGTAGATTGATAGTGAGGCAGTCACATATTCCTATATGGAGCAGGAAAATTGGAAGTTTGTGAAAGGGGGGTTGATAGGTCTGGGGTATGATTCTAGCTAGAAAATAGAAAATAATATTAAAAATTCTGGGACTGTACAGCTGTAATATGTGCACAGCCTGTTCCTGGAGCTGCATTTTAAAATACTCTCCTGTACATAGAGGGTTAACTGATTACTCCAACACAAATGCAGTATATATCTCAAAACAATAATCTTCTTGTAATGAGCAGCTGTTTCTGATGACAATAAAGATTCTGAAAATTCACATGCATAACCCATGAGGTGAATGAAAAAATATATACTGAAGACAGCAGTTTATAGTAGTTGCTGCCAAACATGGTACAAAGGTAGCCCAGGATTTGTTTCTGAATGACCACCAACCTTTTACAAAATGTCATGTACAGATTGGAAAAATGGCTAAATGTTTTTTAATTACATGCATGCAGATCGTTGCCTTCTCTTGTTTTGTTGTATTTATTTATTTATTCATTTATTTATGTATTATTTGCTTCAGTGTGACATTCCTCCTTGTGAGCAAGAAAAACCATGTGTTCCCTCTGACCTTAGGCTTTAAGAGAGTTTGAGCTTCTTCATTGAACTTCCCCCCTCAACTCTCTGGCTAATATGTCTCATTATCTCAGTGCATAAAACTGATTATTAAGTAGCCTTAGGTGAAACAAACAGGCTTCCACTTGTCCCTTTAAATTATCTCGATATCTTTAATTGTTTAATACTGACAATGAGGTCACTCAGCTACGGTATTCTCTCTACAGTCTGTGCTTAGTGTCACATTGAGGTTGTCATCCAGAGCAGAGGGGGTTAAATTATCAGTATGCTGTTGCTGCTGTGATCCTAATGTAAATGAACATTTGGTGGTTTATTTTTTTTTCCTTAGCTGCTGGTTACTACGTTATTAGCATATTTGATGTATTCCTCAGCTCAGTTAATAAGCAGTTCTGAAGGCAAAAGATTGATGTTTTAGGAGGCCATTTATAGACCATTCTGCCTTGTAAGAATATCTGGAACATGTCTAGGTGTTATTATGACTAACTGACTTCGGGTTTAGGCCATAGGTACCACTGACAAAACCTAATCTGTGTTCCTGTCCACTGCTTAGGTATTTTATTACTAGATTATGACCGTCCTATGAATTCCATCCTATGAATTTCTTCTTTCCTCTCTATTTCCTACTGGAACTAAATTCTGCCTTGATAGTAAAGCACAATAAGAATTTTGCATACTTCTGTTGTATTAAAATTATCTCAATACCATTCCTTGTATAAAATACAGTCAAAGCCATGAAGTACATTTGAGCAAGTCTTATAATAATAATAATAATAATAATAAACAAACAAAAAACCCTCTAATAAAATACTAACAAAAAATATATAGAAATACAGGAAATACAAACAGATGTACTCCTATTAGACCTAGTCCACAGAATAACATGGAGAACAAGATCAGTGTAAAAGGTTCTGAGGCAAGAGCAATTCAGCCAATCCTAATGGAAGCACAGAGAGTAGACACTGCAACGGACTGCTCAGATGGAAAAACTGTGTTTTCATAACTGAGCACAGAAAAGTTCTGGAGGGATGCTCAAGAGTTTGTTAAGGGAGGTGGCAGCCAGTACCTGGGGCAGATGCTGTCAGAGGAAGAACTCTTCTGGTCCAAGGGCCAGTCTTGCCAGCAGGCTGTGGAACTTGGATTCTCTCCATCTATTCCACTAACTCTCCTTTATTTTAGATAGAAACTAAACTGTGGAATTCAAACTTTCAACTCAGAAAAATAATTTCATTTTGGCTCACCAACTGCCACTCTTCTGTCTATTATATTATTGATTTTAGTGCTGTTGAAATGCTTTGGGACCCTGGATAGCTTTCAAATCTATATTTGAAATCTATCCCTTTGTTTGAGTAGTGTCACAGGTAATGTGATCAATATAGTTAGCACTGAAGCCTGCTAAATGATGGCAGTGGCTTTTGGTAAGGACTTACAAGGTTTCAAATCCCATTCTGGGAAATGACTCTTCAGCCAGTTTTGTAAAAATAGACATTTGTTGAGACAGTTTGTCTTCAGATTTTTCAAAATCATTCCATTCTCTCCTCTGCTTTTCACCCTCACCTGCCTCTGCTGTTTCAGTAGTAATCAGAAAAATACTGATTCTCACAGAAACCTTCAAGGTGAAAAAACTTATCAAAACTGTTATGTCTGTGCAAAATATTTTATCTTTGGTACTGCAGGGTATTTGACAAAATGAATTTTTCTCTAAGTACTTTCAACCAGACCTTACTAACAAGCTTTCCACAGATAAGCCATGTATACCCTGGTTTTCTTCTCATCAAGCTGGGACATTACATGTATTTTGCCAAGCCTCTTGGCAGCTAATATTTTTGTTAAATTGGCTAGTACATCTGTCAGCCCTGGGACAAAGCTAGGTTTCCTACCCTGAACCTTTCAAGCAGAACCTTTTGTAAAAGACAAAATGCTGTATCTACCTTAAAACATAAAGGATCCTCAGGGCATTGGAAGCTAATGTGCAGCTTTAATGCAAACATCCCTTGTGAGGGCTCTCGGTCCTTGTATGCTCAGAACAGCAGGAGGAAGAATACATGAATATAAATGAGCTGCACAGCAGTATTCAGAAAATGGGGCTATAAGAGTTAATGAGATGGTTTCCTGCTGCTGGACGCTTGCATGTTAAAAATTCTGATGGTTTTATCCAGCAGCAAGTTTGAAAAACCTGTGCAAATCTAGTGATTGTGAAGAACCCCTGACTACAGAATGGTGCTACTTTCCGTGTGGCCTTGCTACAGGCAAAGAGCCTTTGATATATCTAAATCTAACAAGGGAGAAAACAGAGGGATTACTAGAAATCATTGACCATGGGGGAACCAAGTAATTATTAATAGCATTATACACTAAACTGCACATGGCTGGTGCCTATCTGCAGCTCTGTGCATTTAACTGCACACAGCAGCTGGCAGAGGACCCTGCCACTAAAGCCCGCTGCAGATTGCAAGCTGTGTGTCTTTAAGACTCATTCTGTAGCAGCAGAACTAAAGGGAAGGTTCCCATTTTATGCTGGCCACAAAGGTGCTGCCTCACTCCAGAGACAATGCAGTGCATCTCTTCTTTCTTGCAACCAGTGGTACTTTTCCAAAAACAGCCACCACCCCGAAAATGCCCCCTTTGAGCTACTGCTATGTCTAGCACAGATCAGTGTGACCTACCCCTTCTGTGCTATTCTGTTAATTTGCAGAATTAACAGGATGCATTGCAAGGCAATAATACATCTGCTGTGCAATGAGACAACTCTACACCACAGAGTTCCCTCTCACTCGGTGCTTGGGTGAGGTGCAGATCTGCTTGGCACAGGTGCTGGTGTGATGGACTTGCTCTGTGCAGTCGTGCACATCCCTACTCTTTCCAGGGTCTCCCAAACCTGAGAGACCACCTTGCTCAGGTGGGCCTCCTGTTCAGAAACACCTGAGTACTGAGAATCTTGTATCTGAATGCCCCACGGAGGCTGAACCTGGAGAGCTTAGGAGTCTATGCTATGGTCAGGTAGGATATCCATATGTGTTATACAAGGTGTGATGGAGAGCAAGTTGCTGTCAGCAATCTCACATCCTCATTTACCTTCAGGAACAATCTGGTCTATTAAATATTATTTTAAAAGCTTGGGGCCCATAACCAGCAGCAGAGTGAAGATTAGCTAAGCATGGGGCTTGTTTATACATGTTCAGTGATTATCACCCAGCTGGTGCATTTTTCACTCTTGGTATTTGAGAATTAATAAACTTGCTGAGTGACAATTTCAACCTCATCTCTAATGAAATTAGCTTCCCTGGCAGGAATTGATGAGCACAGTTTTGACAGGAGCTACCAGGTGTCACTCTGATATGTTTCTTGCAAGTTCTTTTACTGAGTGCTTGTTGACATGAAGGAATAGTCTAAAATATTAATTGAAAAAAATAATTCATAATAATAATAATAATAATAATAATAGTAATGAAGCCAGAAGGAATGCTTTTATTTTCTATGTCTATGCACATATTGAAGGTCATATGTAGGCCAGAGTTTCCAACCATTTCTCTTGAGAGCACCCAAGCTCAGTGTTCTGTAACTCTTCAAACATGTCTGGTTCCTACCTGAATACCAGGATCTATGAAGGAACCTGAAATATCAACTTGCCAAATATTCATGGATCTTCTCTGCACATAGCAGACCTCAGCAGCTGGAACTTTGCAATTCTGTGTTCCTGCTTCTCTGTCTTTTTTTGATTCTTGTTTCTGCTCCCAGAGACAGCTTGATTCTTAAAGGGGTCTTGGAGATCCAGAGCAGAGGTGAGTGACTTCAGTGCAGGTTCTAAGATATATTGTATTTCTTAGTGAAGAATAGCAGTTTAAATCCCTGTTGAATAGCTGTTGCATTTTAAATTTCTGTCTTACAGACTCACAGAATCACAAAATAAGCTGAATTGGAAGGGACCCACAAAGATCATGAAGTCCAGCTCCAGTCCCTGCAAGGAACCATCCCCACTAGGCACACCATGTGCCTAAGAGCATTGTCCAAACACTTCTTGAACTCTGTCAGACTTGATGCTGTGACCACTTCCCTCAGGAGCCTGTTCCAGTGCCCAACCACCCTCTGGGTGAGGAACCTTTCCCTCATATCCATCCTAAACCTCCCCTGATGCAGCTTCAGGCCATTCTCTCGGGTCCTGTCACTGTCACCACAGTGAAGAGATCAGTGCCTGCCCATCCTCCTCCCCTCACAAGGAAGCTGGAACTGCAGTGAGATCTCCCCTCAGTCTCCTCCAGGCTGAACAGACCAAGTGACCTCAGCCACTCCTCACACAGCTTCTCATCAAGGCCCTTCAACATCTTTGTTCACTCTCTAGACACTCTCTAAAAGCTTTATATCTATTTCATAACAGTTTCTTCATGAGATAAACCCTAAGGGTACAAGCATCATTCACTCTTGGAAAAAGATATATTGCAATTAGGTTTGTGATCTGAGTGTTTTTCTTAAACAAGATCTTTAATCTTTCTAAACAGACTAAATTCACAGGACAGGTTGTTTTCAGGTTTGCTTCCTGAAAACCTGATAATAGCATTTTGGCTGAAATGCCTGAAAGAGATAATTGCCTTAAATGCTGTTTGTTACTATTTCTGTTCAGAAACCAATTTCCCTCCCCAACAAATCACCTGTCTCATTGTACTTGTGAATTATGTACTATTTGGGAACTTCTACTTTGTTTGTTGGAGAGATTTAGGTGATGAAGAGTATAACTTTGTTACTACACTATGGAAAATATTAGATTTGACAATGGTTCTGTCTAGATGAAAAAACATGCTTTCTATTTTTCATTTGAATTTGAAGAATAAAAAGTTTAAAGTAAAATGTCTTGGACTTTGAGACATTGAACAGCTTGTTGCATAGTGGGGAGAAAAATTCAGGGGAGAAAAGGGATGATGATTGTTTTAACAGTGTGCACTTCTAGGCCAAAAGCCATCCCCTCTCCCATGACACCCAGACACTCAGAGCCAGAGCAGCAGGAAAGGTTGCTCATCCAGAAATGCTGACTGAATCCAACCAGTGCAGGGTGAATAAGGTCAAACTTTGGAGGCTGAGGTCAGAGTCTGGTTTGATAAGAGTAAACTCTGCACAGTAAATAGGAGAGGAGAGGAGAGGAGAGGAGAGGAGAGGATTCTGACATGCTCTGAACTATCCTCTGGAATCCACTGGATTTCATGTGTTTTCATGTACATAGTGCATGTGATCTGAACACTTCGGTTTCCCTTTGTAGCCCATACAGTGTCAGGTCAGAAAATGATTTACCTGTCTTCAGATATCTTATGCAGCATGAGATTATTTACTCCCTAAGAGTACCTCTTTCCTTCTACTTATTGGAAAGGGATGGCTAACGCTTGTTTGTCTAAGAAAGAAATAGATGTTTACCTTTTGGTCAAATGAACTGCAGCTACACTTCTGAAAATATTAATATATCCAGATCACTGATCCAAATCACTGATTATTTTTGAGTGATATAATAATAAAAAAAAAAAAGAAAAAAAAAAAAGCAATAAACCAGATCTGCTTCCTCTCAGATTGGTGGCAAGCCTCTATTTAACCAAACCAAAGCCCTACACATTTAAGATGACCAAAAAATGATGTTGGAAATCCAGAAGTTTCATTATATTGAAAAAACCCAATTATACAGACATGTTTAACAATAAGATGTGGACAAGCTGAAGAGGGTCCCGAGAAAGACCACAGAAATTATCAAAGGGCTGGGAAGGCTGCTGTAGGAGGAAGGGTTGAGAGAAATGGGTTTTTTCAGCACTGAGAAAAGAAGGACTAGGGAATAACTTACCACTATGTTCCAGTATTTAAAGGGTGGCTACAAAAAAAAGATGGAGCCTCTCTTTTTCCAAGTCACAGGAAAAAAACAAGGTGTGATGGGTACAAGTTACTCCTGGGGATATTCTGACTGGATACAAGAGGAAAATTTTTCAAATTGAGAAAAATCAGCCACTGGAATAATGTCCCTAGACAAGTGGTGGATTCTTCAACTTTGGACACTTTTTAAAATTCAGCTAAACAGGGTGCTAGTCAATCTTGTCCATACTTTTCTTTTGCCAACAATGCTTGGCAAAGATTACCCTTGTGGTCCCTTCCAAACTGGTATTTCATGATTATGTGAGTCTATGATTCTGTGTTTCTATGCAATGTAGTTACTTTTCATTCAAAACAGTTTCAACAGAGATTTCAAAGAACAGAGCTATTCAGCTGAGAGCAAAAATAAGCACATCCCTTTGAACCTAAACTACTCCAGTGAAATCCAGCTAATGTGACTTTACATTTGAGATTCAGCATTCAAAGCTTCTCACCCAGATTTTAACATAGAAAAGCAACCAGAAGAATGCATTGAAAATGCAAGGATAGAAAGAGGTCAATGAGAAGCAGTTCTAAATGGCATGGCCCCTTTTTTTTTCTCAGTAGCTCTCTGTCAGCATGCAGTTAAGGAGGCAGAAATGGAACTAAAGTAAAATAAAATGTAGTATTTTTTTAACCGTAAAACCAGACACTAAAGCTTCAGACAAGTGAAGGAGAAAAAAATTAATTCTTAAAACTCTTCCAACACAAAAAATAATGGATTTTGGTGGTTATAAGGAGGTTTAAATTCCCTAAGAGAGAGGTGCATGACAAGGACAGAAGAAAGGCTTTTATGTTCAGCTATCCTGGTTTTGGCAGCGATGGAGTTAATTATTTTCCTAGTCGCTGGAACAGTGCTGTGTTTGGCATTTAGAGTGAGAATAACGTTGATAACACTTATGTTTCAGTTTTTGCTGTGCAGGGCTTGCACAAAGTCAAGGACTTTTCAGCTTCTCATGTGGCCCTGACAGAGAGAAGGCTGGGGGTGATGAGAAGATGGGAGGGGACACAGCTGGGACAGCTCACCCCGAGTGGCCAAAGGGATATCCCAGACCATATGGCATCATGCTGAACTGCAAAACTGGGGGGAGTTGGCTGGGCGTGACAGCCACTTTCTTGGGGACTAGCTGGGCATTGGTCAGTGGGTGGAGAGCAACTGCATTGTGTGTCACTTGTTTTGTCCGTACCTTTATCACTATCCTTACTTTCCTTTCCTTTTCTCTCCTTTTAAACTGTCTTCATCTCAGCCCATGATCTTTGTGGTTTTTCCTATTCTCTTCCCCATCCCACTGCAGGGAAAGGAGAGAGAGGATGTAGGGTTTGAGCTACAAACCCCAACACAAGCCAGAAAAGCACTTGAAAATTAGGGCATTCCAAATTGTTTCAAGTAAGAGCTGTAATGGTGACGTCAATAAAAGAAAAAGGTCACACCTAAAATCGGAAATTTCCAAGGATAGGAGCTTGTTAAAAGAACATTATTCAAAGACAAGAGCTGCAGTACACAGTATCTGGAACTAGATTAGATAATGAACTTTTAAAATATTATCTAAATACATTTTTTTTGACTAACAACACCATAATGTAGGAGCTTGAATTTACACTTTTTTTGTTGCTCATTGATATTCAGAATGCTGCATAGGAAACCTCCTGCCTTAGGAATCTCAAACATTTCAGGTATGAAAACTAGTCCAAAATTTCTGACTGGAATTGTATTATCCACAGTTTGCTCATCAGTCACCTGGCAGGGGACAATATCAATTTTTCCTTTATGAAAAATATATAGTACCAAGGGAAAATTAATGAACCAGTCATGGTTTGAAGGTAATTCATCTAAACTATTCAACAAGAAACCCAAAGAGATGGGGACACCTGAAAGCAGTTCACAGGTTAAGCCTTTTCCAAACTGTTGGAAGAGAAAGGAGTAGCTTTACAGCTGGCATTGGCTGAGTTTTGACTAGCTTTAGCATAATTTGAAGCAGCAGTTTATTGCAGGCTGGCACAACTGGCTGTGGAAAGTTTGCACCCATTAAAGTTCTGCTAACAGAACAGATCCAGAATCTCAGCCACTGCCAGAATCCCACAGACAGAGAGGAGTGAGAGGGTGAGAATATGCAAAGGGTCCTGCTGAGGCACATTGACTGGATATTAAAAAGGAGAAGAGGCTACAAGGAGTCCTTAGGTCACAATTCCCTCTCTGGAGTTTCTAGAGGTTGTGCTGGGCTCCTGCTGCCCTTTTCTCTTTGCTGGGTACCAGCTCTACCCCAACAATGATGCATTAACCTTTGATCAGTAGGATTTAAATGAAACATTGGAACATATAAATGTGATATTAGAAGATTATAAAGAGCTTTGTTATCATGGGGCTATCTTTCTTGTGGGTGGGTTTTTTTCAGCTTCTTTGCTGTCTGACAAAACCCATCTTAGCCAAGCCCAAGCCCACTGAAGACAAGACTAAAGTCTTTTAACATATAATATGCACAGCAATTACAGAAAGGCAGCACTTGGGTAAAGAAAGTCTATTTAAGCTTCTAGATAAAGTTTAATAGCATAAGATAAGGAGAAATAAGGTCTACCAGCATTTTTACCACCTTTGACTATTTTGAAAAAAAAAAAATTATGTGAAAAAATTATTTAGATGGAAAAAGGTTTTCACAATAATTTTTTTATAATAAAACTAGAAAGGAGTCAATGTCTTCTGCATTTGTACATTAGAGTTTAGCAGCAAGCATGTTTGAACAGAGTAGATGTAATTACTACTCTGAGTTAGAGAGCTTAACAATTCTTTCTCATGATAAAACAGATATTGGTAAAAGAATATAGACAGTATTTTTTTTATGAGACTCAAGGCCCTTGAGTTTTATTTAAGATATTTTAAGGAAAATTAATTCTAATTCTAATACTACTTACTAGTTATTGTTTTTGATCAAAAACTTTATTTGACAGAAAATGTGCACACAAAAACCTTTGCATGACAATCTTATATAACACTCTTACATGTGTTTTGCAAAACATAGCTGAGAAGCAATCCTTGCTTATTCCAAGACATGAAATATCATGGTGGTTCTTGTTAGAGTGATGGCCTAAATTCATAATGTAATTAACTTACAAGGAATAGGGAGATTCAAGGAAGGGAAAGTGTAAAAGACATTCTCCTTTGCCTTCAGTCTTATTGATCCCTGCTGTCACCCATTGTGTGGTTAGTTTCATTAGAAGACAGCAACGTGTTCATAATACCCTTTGAATTAAAGGAAATATTAGTAGAAAATAAGAGATGTGCTGGACTAGCAAAAAAACCACCAACTCTTTTCTTAGCAGTAGAATTCCCTTTCCAGTGTGGCACAGTATAAGAACAGCACATGGATGATAGAGCAGAATATGTGCTACTTCTCTATCTTCCATCACCCTCATACCAACGACACAAATTTCCATACAAAAAAAGGCGTGGGAAAATGACATAGAACTCATTTTTTCAGTGCTAGAATTTTTTTTCATTGTGCCTGATAATACAGTCCAAAAGATGTACAAACCATGTGGTGTCCATGTTTTCTAACAGTGGTGGCCAAGATGAAACACTCTCTGTTTCAGCAGACTGCAGCAGAAATTCTTGGTAAGCACCTAAGGGGCATGAGGATCAGAAGAGTCTTGAACTACTAAAACAGGAAATAATTTTTCATTTTATTATTACTTTATTATTGTTACCTGAAAAGAGAGACTTATAAAACATTATATATACACATAAATTCCTAGTAAATCATGGGGAACAGTTGCCCATGAAACTTTATACCCAGAATTCAGATTTGCTTGGATATGAACCCTGCTGCCTGTGTGTGAAACACACTCCAGAGCAACCATCAAATGGCACTGATAAGTATCAGTAGGGCATGAAAATGAAAGCAAGAAGGCTGCCAGCCTGCCTGGAGATACTGGCATTAGGATCTGTCTTGCTTTGTCATATTCATTAACAATAGGATGCATGGTGACTAAATGGACCTCAGTGGGATTCTCATATTTCAGAAGGATTGATAGAGTGGGGCCAGCTATGAGAAATGTATATAACTTGTGTGATGAAGGATTACCCTGACATTGCTGAGACATGAGCCCTGCTCCCCTCTCTGGCTGGAAGAGCCTGAGTCCTTCAGTAATTACTGGGAGATCTGTTCTCCTCATCCCTGGACCCTGGGGATTGACTATGGGGACCGAGTGTAAAGAGACAGAAAACTACTTTTTTCAGAGAGTTAATTTACATCAGAACTGATTTTTAATTAATAAAAATTAATAATTTCTATCAAAGAAAATAATATAATAGATATCTAAATTATTTAATCGTGTTCTTTATCTATGTTGAATTCACATGTATTTTAAAACTGCACGTTTTTATTAAAGATTTTCAGGAAGGCTTTACAGATCTAAAGAGGTTTCCTAGGTAAGCCTAGCAATGAGTATAAAGCATAGATAATTTCATAATTTAGATAATTGTACTTATGTATAAGCATCTGGATTAATACAAAATTTAACTAATTCTAGGAAATCTTATTTTAATTATGAATCTTTCACTGAATTAATTTATACTTTTGGTTGTTGCTCGTCAGATGATGTTTTGCGCCCTTAAGCTTTCAGACATATATAATTTATGCATGTGTTTTCACCATTTACAGTCACTTTGCTCACATGTAAATTGCTAGCTCTGGTAAAATCTATTGTAAAATGATAGCTTAGATTTCATTTTCTTTACCTGCAAAGTGGAACCATTAATTTTACTGTAAAAGAAGTAAAATGATTGCTCACTAAATAACACCCACAAATATCTTGATGATTCTTAAACATTTTCTAACAGAAAAGCTGCATTGTTTACATCCTCTCCACAAATACAAAGAAGTGACAATTTAATTTAAATATTTCAAGTACATCAACATGAGATGAAAAATGTGAGTGAGTGAATGAGAGAGTGAGTGAAAAATACCACCCATAATTTAGAATTATTTTTATAGTGAAAAGCTGTCCTTTCTATTCAGAGGAAAAGTGTTTACTGAGAGATTAAAATAATATTGCTCTCATAAAACTAAAAGCTCTCACTTTTGACATCTCCCATAAATCCAAGTTTGAGACTGATGCCAAGAAAGGTATTGTTTGTCTCGATCAAATGGAAATTATCAAAATGCCACATTCATTTCTGAATCTCATAGAAATCTCATGAAACTACAACCTCAACTCATGAAATTGAGGCTGGCGATTTCACACTCTTCAGCAACCTCAGTACCACAAGGTAAATGCTCAGGTGCCAAACTTGCAACATTTTCAGGTTTTTCAGCAGGTAAACTCTTTAATAGAAATAAAACCATTGCCATATTGCTACAAAGAACTCAGGTGCAGATGAGCTTCCAGGGTTACTGATGGTTGATGGCCAGGTGCTGCCCTTGCAGGTGTAAGCTACAGGCAGTGCTTCCCCATGTCCAGCCCCTGGGAATCTCCCTACAAAGCCGGGCACAGCCACAGTGACGCCTCCGCACGCTGGCGCTGCATCCTGGGAGAACACGCCTGGTTTACACACCAGAGGGGAATTCCTGCTGCCTTAAATCTCCTCTGCAGCGTCAGTGACTAGCTATGCAGAAACTGCCAACCCAGGGCCTATATATCAAGCTATCCATTCTGACAGCCAGGTTAGGTTAATCATTAAAACTCTGCCTCTCTCCCTCTGAGGGTCTCCGGGGCTTTGTTTAATGCAGCAGACAGATGGCACTGAGGAAATTCAGGTGGTGCGTGATGAGATTTGGGGTTTTTTTAATGTGGTTGCTAGAATTTTTCAAATAGATTAAGTTCAATTGTAAATCACTCTTGTTCCCAGGGTTGGAGTCTTTATTAGCCCCCCAGTGCTTGCACTGAAGAATTGATCCTTCAGCAGCAACAGCACTTGATGGGGGAAGGCAATGCTTTTTGTTCTGACAGCTCTGTACACCATCTGTTAATGCCCCGCTGCAAGGAGGTGATACGGTCAAGTGTAACTAGCTAATTACCCAGCAAAATCTAACCTAGTTCATTTCACCACCCATACATAAATTCTCATTTCAGTTTTCCTTGTTTTTCTTTAATCAAGTACATAACCCACATAATTACTGCTCACCATCAAGGCTACTCAAACCTTGAAGGTCACTCTGGCCTATCTGTATTTCTCTACCTAGCTTTACACCTTTTTCCCTGGTAGTCAGATTTTTCTGTTGACCTATGGTTCCGACACTCTGCCAAACTATACATAATTTTAAAACAGGAGAAAAGGCAAGAGACAGGATATTAGCTCCCTTCTCCTGTGTAATGTGCAAAGCATGGGCTCCCACACCACAGTCCAAAAAGGACAGTGAATACAAAATACATCCTTACAGGAAGAAACCTTCCCTGCAGCTTCAAGCTCTTGTCATAGGTGGATTCCTGCTGCCACTTATCAGTCTGTCACAGCATGTCTATTTACACTGACTGAGGTGAACACAGAACTTCATTTTAGGATGTAGATACAAGAGTAAATTTAGTCTGTGGAGAAAATGTGGCAGGAAAATTACTGTTCCCAAGGAGCAAGGTAAAGAAATAACCCATCATGGGGAATAAAAAAATGAGTGTGAACATGAGGAAATTCTATCCACAGATCAAAGATGCCCTGAAAATTCAAGAGAAAATGACGAACGGAAAGATTTAAGCTTTCTGGGAGGAAAATTCATTCCCCCCCAAAGACACCAGCTGAAATGAGGTTTCACCCTTGTGAAGGTCTTGTTTTCAGAAGGATTTTACTAATCAGTGATGTTCCATTATTGAGTTGGTTTGAAATTTTCTATTAACTTTTTAAGAGAATTGTATAAACCCTTACATCTTTGCAAGTGATATTCCTTTGTTTCAAACTAGAGAAATTCGATCTGAACCACATTATTTCACTATAAAATAAGCCTTATCAGTGTATTGCATTTGAGTAGGTGCATTCATAGGAGGAAGCTAGTGGCTAAAATCCCAGTTCAGAATTAATATTCACTGTGGGCAAGGACTATCAAAAAGTCTGTTTATGATGAATAGCCTAAAGACAAAAAAATAATGTTTTCTGGGAAGAATATATTCTTCAAGGAAGTGTTTGAGCCAGGTACTAGCTTCTGCAACGTTTGATTTGAATTCCAGTCTGTCTTCAGGTTTGGGGTTCTTTTTCCCAGTGTAAAGATTGTATCCAGGTTATCAGCTTCTACAGTGAATATTTCAACTCCAGGATGCCAGCTTGTACAGAGTGGTTTTAACTGTAGGAAAAATTAAGACTGGAAACTGGTTGTTGTGGATGTTACACAGTTGAATTGTGTTTTCGTTACCTTTTATGGTTTAATTTGTCCTTTTTTCTTCCTATTTTCTCCTGCAGGTGTTTGCAAAATATATCCCTACATTCTGACTTTGATGATATCCTGAAAACAAAATTTAAATTTGTACTGTTTGAGGCTTTCTTATGCAGTCTAAAGAAAACTAACTTCTCCAGAAAGGTTATTGTGCTTTATATGTTTATTATTTATTTTCTGTTTTTTAAAGAAAAGCATATTTGTCAATGCACTTGCAACTGATTGACACTCTGAAATATTGAATTATTTCAGTAAAAGTATACATTTTCTGCAAAGATACAATTAAGACATTGAGGCCTATGTCTTTTTAACATAAAAAGAAATACGGTGTTACCTGCTTTATTTAGTAAAGTTTTGTGAACTTGACATGTACTGAGGTTTGAGATTACAGATTCTTCAGTAGGTCACCAAGAACCTGCTGCATAATGAGTGTTTCTTCTTCAGATCCTGAATAATTTTACTACTAATTTTTTGCATGTCTTCCTCCTTCCTTTGTGTCTGTTTCAATCTTGTTCAAAGGCTGAGATTAATTGTTGGAGGAACTCAGGTATCTCAAGAACAACCAAGTTTGACAAAGTTAAAGGAAGACAGGCAAACAGGCTGAAAACAGAAAAGCCTGACTGAGGAAAAAAAAAAAAAGAAAAAAAAAAAAAAGGGAATAATCTCTCTTCACAGAGTGGACAGGACAAGAAGTGTTAGGAGCAATTATGATCGAGAGCTATTTTGGTCAGAAAATAGAAAGCAAAATACATTATTTGTAACTGTAGCATAGAGAATGTTGCCAAGCAAGCTATTTTAATACAGGTTAAACAAACAGCCCCAAGGAACAGACAAGTATTTCTGATGCTGCCATGGGGCAGGGGAAAGGATTAGATGATCTTTCCAAGCTGTCCAAACAAACAAAAAAAAAAAAAAAGCCCACATAAAAAAATAGGAGAACTAATTTTGTCTACAATCTACCAAGTGTTGAGAATATTTCCTTGACTAAAATGACGTAATTTTAAAGCAGACTCTTCCCTTAGGGTAGGAATTAAAAACATTTCATTTTTAGCCTGACAGTGGGGCAGTGGCAGAAAGCAGTCAGGTACCAGCAGCAATTGGGCTACCAGGCGCTGCAGTTTGCCAACAGGTTAAAGTTTATGCATGATGAGATGATAAATTGTGTTCTTTATATACAGAAGATTCACTGGCAAACAACACATGGCAATTTTATTTCTGGAATAATGTCTTTTTCAGAAGTTTGAAAGACATTGAACAGCCACTGGTTGTTCTGTGCATTTTTCCCTGTCCCTCAGACGTCACTAAGCCTCCAGCTACTCTTACTGGAAAATCACATGGTTTATATGCAGACAGGAGGCAGCTCATATGCAAAGAATAATTTGGCTTTTTGTTGGCCTCCTGCAGAATCATTTGAAAGAACTGTCTACAATTTCTGCAAAGTCTTTTAAAAAATGAAATTAACAAATAAGCAGCCACATTGCAGCTCTGACTTTAAATTTGTTTATACTTTATTTTCTGCTTTTGCTCATAAAAGAACAATAAAACATGGGAAAATGCAAAACAGTTGTCCAAAACGTTTCACAAATGTCATCTGAATTTGCTTTGCTGTCATTTTGGACTTGTCTTCACTGGTGTGGCTAGAGGTCAACGACCAGAGCCTCATCCACTTGGGAATCATGAGGTGCTTTATACGGTAAGAAATATTACTGAAACTGTTATTTCAAAGCATTTTTTCTGACCAAGAACTGACCAGCTTCTCCCTTGCTAAGTACAGCAAGGCCAAGAAGGCTTTCTGGTTTGTTAGATAGGATGTGATTCAGTGAGAACTATGAGAGGGATGTTCAAATGTTATCTATTTTGAGATTTATCAAATTACAGAATAATTTTTTCATCTTTGAGCTTCTTCTCTCAAGTAGAGCTGATTCCTTTTGTTGCTCCTGCCCCTAGCAGTACTTCCTTGCTTATCTCCTCTCATATGTCCTTGTTCAGGACTTAATGTTTCCTGTTTCTTTTCTTGTACAGCCAAAATACATTTCTCCTTCTCAGTGTTCGCTGAAAAGCAGTTTGTCCTTACTAACTGAAACGGTGATAAAAGGCAGAGCAAGACTTGCCATCGTTACACTGAAGAATCAACAAAATCTTTGAGAAATCGTAACATTTTAAAAAATAAATACCTCATCTCCTTTCATGAAATGTAAGTGAAATCTAATTGATAATGGCAATACATGGCCATCACAAACATTTGATGTGCTTGATAGGTCTAAGTCTGTAAATTTTGTACTATTCATGGTGTACTATGTACACTCATACTTACAATGTGAGTTTAAGTGTAACATCAGCAGTCTGGCTCATAGGTTTCCTTTCCAGCTCAGACTGGCTGCAGTTTGGGCACAGAGAATTTGTAGGAAGATCTGAATTCAAGCTGTTTGTCTGTGGCCCAAGGTGTACATATTCAGTCCACAAGGACTTGATCCATCCAAGCTGTCAATTCATGCTAAGTGGGTTTGAGATTTCTTTCTGGAAGGATAGGTGAGGTCTCTGCTGAGCAATTCCTTGCATATAAGCAATATGGACAATTGAAGACAAGCCTTAACAGCAGGCAGGGAGATGCTCTTTCCTGACTGTTTAGATATTCCTAATACCTTCTTGGGTGAATTTATGGGCAGTTTAGGTTGGAAAAATATGAATAATGCATATGTAGACATATCAAGCTATTAATCTCTTTTCCAAGCTGATTAAGACATAAATTCTATAAGGTAGTCTTTCCCTCTTTAAAGGTCAGGTTACTGATAAACATTTTTTTTTGCAGAGTTTCTTCCTTTTAACAGAAATTTGAATAATAAATACAGTAAATGTTTTGAGCTAGTAGAACTGCTGATTTAAATGGAACTGTACTTAATTACAAAAAATACAAGAGTCAAATATACATGCTTTCAAAAATTTGCAGAAACTGTGTTTGTTGTTTTGTCATAATTTTCCAGACATGTTAGCTGCAATGACTGAATTTGTGTAATTTTGAGTGGAATAATGTCTAGACTGACAAAAAATAACAGTAAAATGGCTAACAAAAAATGGATGGAGAACCTGGACACTGTAATGATCTTTAGTTTTGAGTCTAAAAAAGAAGATGAAGGACAAATATAGTCATTATGTCTGTAGATCAAGAAAATATATTGAAATCCATAGTCAAGAAGACATGATACTTCAGCACTTAGAAAGAATATATGACATTATTTATGGAAAGAGGTCATTGAGGCTAGTCACATAATGGCTGCAGAAATTAATATTAATCACAAGTTAAGTTAAACGAGTATTACCTATTATTAAATTATACAGGGCTATTATCACAGCATTTGAGTGCTATTAGTGACTTTGGTCCATAAATTACAAGAGTTTTGATATCACAGATGAGGAAACTTGGGTAATTGAAGATAAGGTGCCAAAAGAGTTGATCACTTTGTTGCCTGGACAAAAGCACTGCAGTAGGTGCTGTTGTCTGAAAGTCTGGACTCAGCAGAGAGGCAAACAATTCAGTCTCTGGCCAGGCTGCTTCCAAAACCATGGTCCACATGGCTCTATGGGAATTCATTTCCACTGACAGGGACCATGCCCATGATCCCAGGACCTGCTTGCAGCTGTATTCCCAAGAGCCAGGGGCTTCTCCAGAGGCTGTGGGAGCGGCAGCAGCGACAGTGAGCCCATGGCTGAGCCTCGTGCCCAGGCTGTGTCACCAGGCACGAGTGTGGCTAGTGGTGGCCCCATCCTCTGGGGACACAAAGCTCTCCTTAAGGCAAGATGGGTCAGGACAGCCATTAAGAACTGCCTTCCTCTTTGTTAATATGGAAACTTCCACTTTGTCTATGACACCTCAATTAATTTATCTATTAATACAACCAGAATGAACTGTCTGTAAGGGGGGACACTGTGCAAAGACTAATCTTTTGTGATTGGCTGTGGCCGTGCATCGTGGCCCTGTCATTTTCAGCGCCATTTACATTACTCTTTTTACTTTTCTTCACCTGTTCAGGTTTCCCCTCACTCCATCACTCATGTTCTTGGACCCCTTGTTTTCTTAATGCTCACAAGCATGTGCACTGTTGAACTCATTCTATGAATTAGACGAAGGGATTATTTTTAATGTAATTCTTCTGTGTGATGCTTTGGCACAAAATATTAACATGAAACTCCCTCTCTCCAGGCTCTTGGGCACTGGGGAACTGTCTGTAAAGTAGGATTGTTTTGTTGTAGTACTGGAGTAGTAACATTGAACAAAGAAGAGTAACAGGATAGTTTAGCTTTCTCAAAGTTTCCCATATTGTAGAAGATTTCCAAAAGATCTGCTCTTCAAAAATCTCCATATTAAAAAAAAAATAAATTGGATTAGTTATCTTTTATAACTAGGTCTGTTGCTACTCAATTTGCAACATTATTTCAGTGTTTACCTATCCATCCATCCATCCATCCATCCATCCATCCATCCATCCATCTCTTTGTATCTGTATAAAGTAGCCATAGAATCTGGTGACTGTTGATAGATCATAAATCAGTGTCAGTTCTCAACAACTTGTGAATACAAATGTGATTACGTTTGATACAGTCCCCATTTTTCATTTATCAGGTTTCAATATACAGTTCTTCAACTTCTGTTATTCTTTCACAATTAGTGCCTTAATTTCTTGTGTATCTGCTTTCAGAAAGAAAAGAAAG
>WEZZ01031201.1:0-23873 GCA_013400585.1 Chloropsis cyanopogon
AGGTTGGGAGAGTTGGGATTGTTGAGCCCAGAAAAGGCTCTGGGGCCTTTCTGCACCTACAAGAAAATTGGAGAAGGACTTTGGACTAGGGATGGAGGGACAGGACACAGGGAATGGCTCCCAGTGCCAGAGGGCAGGGATGAATGGGAGATTGGGAAGGGATTCCTGGCTGGGATGGAATTCCCAGAGCAGCTGTGGCTGCCCCTGGATCCCTGGCAGTGCCCAAGGCCAGGCTGGAGCAGCCTGGGACAGTGGGAGGTGTCCCTGCCATGGCATGGAGTGGATGAGCTTTAAGGTCCTTTCCAGCCCAAACCATCCTGGAATTCTATGAATTCACCTCCTGTGCCAGTTCCTTCTCCTTAAGAATTGTCATACTTGGAGTATTGTTGTTCCCCAAAAAAAAATGAGGAGAAACTGGGAATTTTAAGTTTTGGTGATTTTTCTCCTGGTCAAAGTCATAACAATTTGCTGAGAACGAGTGTCTGGCAATGTGGGAAATGGATTTGTGGAGAATTCTCCAAGCCTGACAGAAGGCTCACACAGTGTTTGCATCTGTGTGCAAACCTTGAGATCAGAAATGCTGCCTGAGAAATGCCATGGAACAGGACAGACATTGCTGAGAGAGAAATGGAACTGGAAACAAGTTCCAAAGGATGGCCTTGCAAACGAGACTGGATACTTTGGAGAAATGGAACTGTGAAAGATGCACTGCAGTGGGAGCCACGAGGGGGAATTTTAGATGATTGGCTTGAAGGCATTTCCAGCATGGTGTGGCTAAAGCTGATAGGCCAGGAAATGTTTATAATGTAATTAGGAAATAATTGGCTTCTGATAGTGATGGTGTGAATGATAACATCTGTATTGTCTCACCCTTCTCATGAGACTGAAAATGGAATAAAAGCTTTTAAAACTCCTCTCAGTTGCCCCATCTCTGGTTCAGAAAAGGGTAAATCCGACATGGCTTGTCCATAAAACTCACCTGGAATTTGTACAAATTTGGATAAATAAAGTTTTATTCCTTGAACGTTTTTTATTTCAACTGAAAAATGGAGGAGAGTAAAGGAAAAGAATCTTAATGATCCAAATTCCCTCCCCCTCTTTTTTTCCCAGGAAAACTGCCTGAAAAGAAAGGCTGAGTTACACAGCCCAGGAAGACCCCTACAGCTTCCAACTTCCAGACAGCTGGAAGTGGATTCATCAATTTCCTCTTCCTCATGCCCTTTCCTCCAAAAAAATCCATTTCCAGGAATGCAGGGAATGAGCAACTTGTAGAAAAAACCCCTTGGAGAATTAACCCATAGTTCCAAGGCCTTCCTTGCTGGCAGGAGAATTGGAATATTTTGATTGCTCCATTATTAATCAATTTATCAATCATTTAATCAATTTACTCAAATAAATCAGACAGAACCACAAAATCCATCTGAAAAGAGTGGATGAGTCACACAGTCCTGNGAAAAGAGAGGCTGAGTCACACAGTCCAGGATGACTCCTCCAGTTTATCCCACATTCCCAACAGATCCTTTCCAGACACTTGGAAGTGGATTCATCAAGCTCCTGTTCCTCCAAAAAAAATCCTCCCTTTCCTCCAAACAAATCCATCTCCAAGGACCCAGGGAATGAAGAACTTGTTAAGAAAATTCCTTGGAGAATTAACCCATGCTTCCAAGCTTTCCTTGCCGGCAGGGCTCTGGAATCTTTTGATTGCTCCATTATTAATCAATTTATCAATCATTTAATCAATTTAATCAAACAAATCAGACAAAACCACAAAATCCATCTGAAAAGAGAGGCTGAGTCACACAATCCAGGTTGACTCCTCCGGCTCATTCCACATTTCCAACAGATCCTTTCCAGACACTTGGATATGGATTCATCCTCCAAAAATAAATCCTCCCTTTCCACCAAACAAATCCATCTCCGAGAACCCAGGGAATGAAGAACTTGTAAAAAAAAATTCCTTGGAGAATTAACCCGTGCTTCCAAGCTTTCCTGGCTGGCAGGAGCGCTGGAACCTTTTGATTTCTCCATTATGAATCAATTTAACGGGAATACGGTCACGCTCTTGGCTATGAGGTCACCTTGGGTGAGCAGCTGAAGCATGGAATGACCTCAGGCCTCACCGGGGGGATTTTGGAGGACTTCCATGTTTTCCCAACATCTTGTAGAAGCCCATGGAGGGGCAGGTGGGAGGAAAGCTTTGCTGAGGGCTTCGGTTTTGCTCTTATCCCGTTCCAGCCAAACACCTGTTGTGCTCTCGGAAAGTTTTCCCGCGAGCGAAAGAAACGTGACAAATTTTCTCTTGGAAAACAGAGAAGGAATGGTTTGGAAAACGTCAGCGTTAATCTTGGATCTCAGCGGGGGTAATGCACGAACCTGGAAATCTGGAGTTTAATTTTACATGGATTTGTGGCGGATGGTCAGTTCATCCATAAATTCTGGGACAAAATCCTGGCAAATTTCGTGATCTCCTTGGTGTTGTGCTGGATCAATCCCACTGTAAGGTTTTTTTTTTTGGATGGAAACACAAATTGGATTTCCACGCCTTTATTTTCTGGGTATTATCTTAGCTCATTTTAGGAAGTAATTTAAATTAATTACCCAGGTCTTTGTTTATTTCATTATTTGCTAATAATGGAATTTTATTCGTATTTTATAATTATTTTATAATTATTTTATAATTATTTTATAATTATTTTAATAATATTTTAACCCTATAAAGTCAAACCTTATGGATTTGTTCAGTTTGGGTTTTAAAAGCAAGAAAAAAATCTCCTTGAGGCGTTTTTTGATAAATATTTTGTCTTTTGTTAAAAAAATATTTTCTAAACCTCTAATTTCCATAAAATGGAATTTCTCTAAAAGAAGTGATCTACAAGTGTGACCAAAATAAGCTTTTTTTCAATGAGTTTTGTAAACCTTTTTCAGTCAGATCCAAGGAAATTAAGAGGTGATAATTTTATAAAGGAAGATTGATTGATTGATTGATTGATTGATTACAGTGTTTCCCAGGACGACTTCCATAAGAGTCATGGAATCATGGAATGGTTTTGGCTGGAAAGGACCTGAAACCTCACCCAGTGCCACCCCTGCCATGGCAGGGACACCTCCCACCATCCCAGGCAGCTCCAGCCTGGCCTTGGACACCTCCAGAGATCCAGGGGCAGCCCCAGCTGCTCTGGGAATTCCATCCCAGCCAGGAATCCCTTCCCAATCTCCCACCCATCCCTGCCCTCTGGCACTGGGAGCCATTCCCTGTGTCCTGTCCCTCCATCCCTTGTCCCCAGTCCCTCTCCAGCTCTCCTGGAGCCCCTTCAGGCCCTGGCAGGGGCTCTGAGCTCTCCCTGGAGCCTTCTCCTCTCCAGGGGAACATTCCCAGCTCTCCCAGCCTGGCTCCGAGCAGAGGGGCTCCAGCCCTGGGAGCAGCTCCGGGGCCTCCTCTCGAGAATTGTTCCGAGATCTTCCTTTATTTTTTTGACTGAGTGGAGAAAAAAAATTTAATAATAATAATTTCATGTTGGAAAAAGCTGCCACGGATAAAACATAACTCAGTACCAAGGTGTGGGGTATAAAGTGAAGACTCAACATCCGATTGCTCCGTCGGTTTTCCAAGGAGCCCCACAGCTCAAAATGGAAAAATGGATGTCTGGCATTTCTCTGACTATGAATTTCAGGGGAAAAAACCCAATCTGATTCCAATCATCCCAATCTGATTCCAATCATCCCAGAGAAATGCACTGTAAAATCACGGGGTCATATTTTATGGAGTAAAACTACTGTAACCAGAGCCTGAATTCGCTATCAGTTGATGGATTCTTCCCAATTTTTTTTTCCCCACATTTTTAATCAAAAGCCCTCGATATCCTACTCCGTATCAAAGTCAAGCCCCCGCAGACATTTCCTTCATTAAGCAAAGACATTTTTAGCTCAGCACTTGGCAGAAGAAAAATCGTCCACAATGATCGATCCCAGAGAGCTCCACAGGTTAGAAAAATGTTTGGACAAAGGGAGAAGGCAATAACAATAAATTGCATCTGGCTTGATAACCTCCCTGCCAACATCCTCAGCCAGCTGGAAGTGGAAATGGGAATGATATGAAGCTCTGGATGTGCGGTGGTAACTGAAACTTCAAGGAAAAATAATGTACAGTAAATACTGGAAATATGACTTGGTGGTCAGGGGGATTTTTTTGAGTGAGAAGAGACTAAAAAATGACTGTAAAATGCAAAGTTTCCATTTTTTCTGTAGGAAAAGCTGATGATGTTGACCAGCATAGCTGGGTCATGGATACTAAATCATGGATAAAGGATTCGGTAGGAGATGGGAGGTCAGGCATTGAAAACAGTCATGGTGAGAGGGCGCAGGTGCCAAACGTCTCCTTTTCTTCATAGGATCACAAAATCTTGGGATGGTTCGGGTTGGAAGATCCTTAAAGATCATCCAGCCCCACCCTTGCCGTGGGCAGGGACATCTCCCACTATCCCAGGGTGCTCTGCTGGGAAAAGCCCTTTTAGCAGAATTCCACGGTGCTCCCCCCAGAGCTGGGATCTCCTCACCCAATTTCCAGGAATGGTGGAATAAATCAGAAATAAATTGGGTGAGTCTCCTACTCTGAGGAGGAGACTGGCAGCTCCAAGCTACTCAAAGGACATTTCACTGTCGTTTATACCCCGGGTCGGTGACACTCTGCAGCATAAATCAATTTAAATAGGATTTAAACCTGTCCTAAACCACTGCACGGTTTATTGAGGCTCTAAGTCTAAACCCTTGTGAAGTTCTTTCACCAGAGCAGGGTTTTATCCCCCCAAAATGCCAAAAAAACCCCAAATAAACAAAAAACACAGCACAGGGATATCTCCTTTTTAGCCACTGGGGAAAAACCTTAATATTTCCCACTCCTCACCCATTTATTGATCCATCTCCCTGTGCCTTTGTGGGATCAAACCTGGCAGCAGCTGGGATCTGTTGATTCCCTGCTCAAGTCAAGCAGAGGCTGAGGGGTTTTCCCTGGACAGTGGCTGTGATCCCTCACAGCCAATCCCACACTTTCCATTCCCCTTGGGANGTTTTAAGTGGTTAATTAATTTATTGATTTACTTTAATTAGTTAAATTATTATAGCACTGGTAACAGCCTGCACAGGTTGTGGCTCTGTCCATGAGGGGGTTGATGCCTCAGGTTTAGCTTTTATATTTTCAGATTCTGTGCTGCTTCAGTGTGCAGTTCTGAGCTTCACATTATTATTCGTGCATTTTGTGCCCATTTTGGTTCATCCTGGGTGCAGCCCTGGCTGGGCTCTGGTGCTGCCCAAGGTGGATCCATGGAGGAAATCCTTTGAATAAATCCCTGCTTTATTCTTTAGCTCTGTCCAGTCTCTGCTCTAGGCCAGCCTGCACAAGGCATCAAGGTAACAAGCATCAGGAATTTCATCTCAAATCCAAGGATTTGGTGAGAAGTTTGAGCACAAACTTCCAGATTTTGTCTTTTTACCTTAGTTCTGGGAAAGCTCCTTATCTCCAGATGGGGAAAACCACCTGGAAACCAGTGGAAAATAATGATTATTCCACACATTGCAGTTTCAACAGGCAACTCTAAGTGTGGCTTTTCCAAACCCTTTAAATTCTAATCCCAGCTTTATTCTGACACATGGCCACTACTGCCAGGAACAAGCGACCTCAGAGATGAAAACCCCTGGTTTAACTTTAATTCTTTTTCAACTGAAATCCCATTTTCATTTAATGGAAAACATGTCCCTCTCCACCTCAATCAACTCCCCAAAACGCGCAAGCACACAAAGGGAAATAATCATTCATTATTTTCATAATTATTATTATTATTTTGGTTTAGGGGTAATTACATCATGCCTGTTCTCATCCTCATATCTGATCCAAAATGGCCCTGAGGTGACCAAGAAAAACGTGGATTGTTTCCCTAACCCTGATTAGGAAGCCTGGAAAAGGGTGTGGATACGGATTTCTTGAGCAGGAGGGGAACACTGCAAGGGAAACAGAGACAGAGGCCGGGTGGAATTGTGTCCTGGGGGATGAATTTGGCCCCTTGGAACCATTCCTGCAGCTCTGCCTGGATCCCTGGCACTCCTTTAGGTATCATGGAATGGTTTGGGTCGGAAGGGACCTCAAGGGTCGTCCAGTGTCACCCTTGATGGGCAGGGACACCTCTCACTATCCCAGGGTGCTCCAAGCCCTGCCCAACCTGGCCTGGAACAATTCCAGGGATTGGGCAGCCACAGCTCCTTCCCACAGACACATTTCCTTCAGGATCTGAAGGTTTGCACTCCCAGCTCCAGGACAAGGAAGATCCTGCTCCCACATTTCTCCATGGACATGGTGCCAAAATCACATTTTCCACCACTGGCAATTCTTTCACCTAAAGGGACATTTTTCCATCTTTCCAGCTGCATGGAAGGACAGGGATGTCTGTAAAAAGTTAGGACAGCCTTCCATTGGATTCATCCTCCTCATGCAGCACTTCCATTGGATCTGGTCATCCCTGGCTCCCTTTATATTCATGGAAATACAATATATGACATTGATGGTACGTGAAAAACTCTGAAAAATCAGATCAATTAAAACTGATCACATCAAAAATCAGATCAGTTAAAGTCCACAGGAAAATGGGAATGCTGGAAAACCAGATAACTGGATTGACTCTTCTAAGAGCTGTTCCTAATTTGTGGGATTATTCCACATTTTTTTCCCTGAGCTAGGATTTAAAAAGGAAATATGCATTACTTTTAGTCCAGAGAACACACAGGGTTTTTAAATCTCTGGCTTAATCTTTCACTCCTCTAAGCCAGCATCCCCTCCTAACAAGTGTTCCTGATTGACACCAACTGAAATCCTTTGGGAATGGCTCCTCTGGGATCCATCCTGAGCTCAAAACCAGCCAGGTTCAAATGTAATGTTGATTTTTCCGTAGAAAACATTGATTTTTTGGTAAAAATTCCCTCTGCTGAATGAATGAACACTTCTGGCTAAAGCCTGAAAAACAGGTTTGGAAAATGTGTGGCAGTTTCTCATCAGAATATAATTCCAATATTTCTGCTCCTGCTCACTTCAGTTCCACCTCCCTGGGAAGCTCGTGAGATTCCTTGGAATTGCAGCATCATGGGAAATGTAGTCCAACCAAAAAATAGGATCCAGACCTCAGAACAGAGAGACCAAAACCCACAATTCCCACAAAGTCCTGCTGTGCTTTGTCCTTGGGAATATTTGTGACCTTCAGGTATTTCCTTTTCCTGCAAATATCAAATTCTGCCATGGAAAGCAAACACTTCTGGAAGGAGAACAAAATTCTTTTGCCAAGAATCTTCATATTCTATCAGCAAGTCATTTGGGTGGAATTTTTTCCACGTTCTGCAGAGGATTTTTGGAGAAGATAGTGTGGAAAAGATTGATGGTGAGGATTGACTTGTCTTCCAAAAAAATAACTTGGATAAAAGGAGTTGGGATGGAAGATGCAGATCAGAAGCTGAAGGCTGAAAGCCAGGTTTGCTTCATGATTAAATCTGAGACATCACAAACTGAAATAATTACAAACATTTGGAGATCCTTGATGGAACTCCTTGTAATTTCCTTAAATAAATAAATAACAATTCCCACAATGTCATGAAGCAACAGCACTGAAAATCCCCCTTTTATATTTCTCCCAAATTTTTGCAAAGTTGAATGTGAGAGATGAGAGGCAGCATCAGGATTTCACTCTGACAAGGAAAAGGGATGATGGAGGTTGTTGAAAGGGAGGTTTGAGCAGGATTCATGGAATGAAAAGTAGGAAAGAAGCAGCTCAAACATTCTTGCCGAAGGTGCCCTGCTGTGAATACCACGGGGATCACAAATTAGGATTTTTTTGGGAATTTTGTATCTGTTTCCATCCTCTGGCACCCTCTGTTACCTGGTTCAGGTGAATGAAAACCAGGCTGGGACACATCCGTGGCCCTTCCATGATCTCCAGGTGTTTCCAGCCCAGCTGAGATCACAATGCCAGGACAGGACATGATTTCATCATGAAGTGATCAGGAATTCTCTGTCCTTAAAAACTGGGGCACAGAGACTCCCCTCAATCCTGGGATTGATTCCCTCAAAACCCAGAGGGCTCCTCTGGAGGTCAGACTCAAGTTTGCCCCTGTTAATATTGACAGATGTTTATCCCTTTATCTTTATCTTTATCTTTATCTTTATCTTTATCTTTATCTTTATCTTTATCTTTATCTTCTGTTGGAATCCTGGCTGCTGAGAATTTCAGACTTTTGTGCTGCCAGGCCCTGACCCCCAGGAGAACACTGCATTGACCTGAGGCCGTGGAGAAGCTTCCAGAATGGAATNGGATTGTGTAATTGGATAAAAAATTCCGCATTGCAGCCATGGGTGGTTGGTTATTGGGTTAAAAGTGAAAATAATTTAGGTGTTATTTCTTAATTGGACAGCTTAGCCTTAAAAGGCCTTGCAGAGAGAGAGATGGGGCTCCATTTTTAGTTTGTTGGAGTGAAGTGCTGAAGAACTCAGGGTTTGTGAGATGTGACATGGATAAGAACTAACAAACACCTGAGTCCCAACACGAAATTCGGTCTCATGCATTTAATCCCAACCCTGGCAGAAAAGGAGCAAAGACTCTGCACTCTTTCACTGCTGGAAACCCCACATCCTTTCCAGGAAACTCATGTTAATGTTTCCCACTCCTCCAGCAGCAGAAGGATCCCTCTGGGATCTCGTGAGAGCCCGATATTCCCATGGGGGCTGTGTCTGGAAGAGCTCTGGGAAGGAGGGTGTGTTTCTTGGATGATTTCTCTGTCTAGGATGTAAAGAGAGGAGCATTTTTATTACAGCTTTAAGCATTCCCTTTTCCCCACTCCGTATGGAATTCTTGGATATGCATCCTGTCAAAAAACCACCCACAAACCCAATCAGCACTAATTAATTTCTGCTTCTAGTAATCAGCATCACCTCACTGCAAGGTGCCCAGACTTCAGCCAAACCCTCTCTGGTGATTTTTCAGCCTGGCAGCTCCACGTGGAGAATCCCTGCGTGGAAAGCAGCCGGTGTGGATGGGCTGTGTCATTCCGGAGCTGCTGGAAAGCTCAGAGAGATGGACCAGAGCCACGGAGTTATAAAACACGAGATTCCCTCTTCCAGGAAACATCCCAGGACACCACAAACCGGGCAGTCAGCACTTTCATTGGGATCTGAGGAAGAGCAGCTCAGTCTTTCCCCGTTTCCCTTTGACATTCAGAGATTACAAAGAGCCGGGAGCTTCAGGATAAGGGATGAGGTCACGGATATCCTGCGAAACCCTTTTTGTGCAGGAATATCCAAACTCTCACCAGTTGCATTATTGCAAATGCCCAGCACCTGTCTGCTGCTTTCAAAACCAGGTCTGTGGCCTGGGACTGCCAGGATTTTGCCAGCAGCATCCCAGCGGTGCCCCTGGATATCAGGATCAGCTCCCTCTCCCATCCCACCCGGATCATCGTCCTCCGACCTCTCCTTTCCTGCGCCGGGGAAACGACGTCAGATTTTTGGGTGGGGAAGGGAGGGAATGTCAAGCAAAGCTAATCTCCAGGAGCAGCCTTGCTCTGTGGGTTCAAAGAGCGTGGCAGGGATTGTTTGGGACACAGGGAGAGCTCCAGGACAGATCCAGGCAGGAATTCTGTGCTGCTTACAGAGGTGAAACGCATCCTGGCCTCGGCGGCGGCGCACGATGGGAAAGGGATTTGCTGCTGCTGCTTGTAATCCAAGCCTTTTCCAGTTTTAATCCCTCGATGACAAATTATTTCTAGGCTCCCGAATCATTCCTGTCAGCTCCATTCATTCCATTTCCAAGGTGTGTCTGAACAGTGGGATCATTATTCCATTTTCATTTAATGCTGGGAAACTTTTCCTGTGGGAAAAGGCAACTTTTGGATCTCCCTTTTCATGCAGATCCACTACACAAATTCCCAATTCGAGGCCAGAAATACAAACCCTCGATTCCTTGCACTTTAAATATGGGAAAAACCTTCCTGTTGGGATGTGCTGGGAGCCCAAGGGCTTCCTGGAAGGAAAAGTGAATTCCTGCTGGCAGTGGAGCTCAGCAAGGACCGATGGGACTCCCTGGAAATGGAAAGGAGTGTCTGGGATGATCCAGGAATTTTTGTCTTGTGTAATCGACTGAGAGCAGTTTGATGTTTGTTCATGAGACAATTAAAACACTCAAGGGGAAATAATTATAATAAATCAGTCTAAATTCATCTGTAAATTAAGGAAAGCTTCCTGGTAACAGGAATGAGTTTCTGGAAGAACATCCTATTATAATAATGAGGAAAAGCAGGATAAATGGGGACAGTGGGGATAATGCTGTGATCCAAGAATTCCCATTTGAATTCTGTGGTCCTGCAAGGAGAATCCTCATCTCCCCTTCATGCAGCCACTTCAAAATTCAGAGTAATTAATTGTTAGATACGGCAAACGAAATATAACAACAACCAATAGACAAAGCAGGAAAGAAAATTCCCAGGAATTCTGTCCAAGGACCTGACTTTTCACAGAGACTTGCCTGGAGATTCTTCAAATTCATCTTTATATTCTTCTCTGCTTTATCCATTTAAAACCATTAAGGACCCTTTCTCCCTTTGTTACCATTAGGGAATTTTCCCAAAACTTTGCTCTTCTCTCTGTAAATCTATTGTTTTCTGACCCAAAATTTGTTATTTCTTTGATATTCATTATACATTTCTATCCCACCAGCTTCTTTTAGTACACTCAGATTTCTACCTTCCAAATATTCCCATATCTCACAGGCTTCTGGACTAAGCAAAAATTGATATTGGGGTTTCCTCATCCTAATTCTCCTGATCCATCTTCCAGCCTTGCTGCATTGACTCTTCCAGAGAAAACCTTGTTGGATTTCTGGTGGAATTGCCCTCATTTCTTTCCTTTCTTTGTCAAAAGAAGCCCCACAGGAATCTCCTGCTCATCTTTCTAAAGCCCAGGGACTTTCATCCCAGAAGGAATGTTTGAATAAAATCCTTGGATTAAATAAAACTAATGGATTAAACCCCCGTGGATTTGGCCACCACGATTTCTCTGACTACAACGGAATTTTAGAAAGCAGCAGGAATTAAAAAAAAAAGGATGAGTGAGGGATTTGAGACGAGTGGCTGCTTGTTTCTCCTTCTCCTGAATTCATTTCCCTTGAAGTTCTGCTGACTTTGTACCTCAGCGTGTTCCAGAAAATTAATCCATGTTGCTCCCACGGATGGGAACTTCCTTCTTCCTTTCTTTCCTCACAATCCCACCCCAAACTCACCCCCACCTCTTCCATTCGCCTTGTTTCATGGGGGAGTTGGGAAAAGTTTCAGCCTTCAGTCAAGAAATGAGTCAGGATTCTCTGCCCTGAAGGAGGGCAGAGATGGATGGGATTTTGGGAAGGAATTCTTGGCTCTGAGGGTGGGCAGGCCCTGGCACAGGGTGCCCAGAGCAGCTGTGGCTGCCCCTGGATCCCTGGCAGTGCCCAAGGCCAGCTTGGACAGGGCTTGGATCACCTGGGACAGTGGAAGGTGTCCCTGCCATGGAATGGGATGATCCTGAAGGTCCCTTCCAACCCAAACCGTTCTGGGATTCCATGATTCAGCAGGTTGGATGGACAGACCCATTTATATAAAATGAAATCAAATGAGAACAAATGAAATGAAATGAAATGAAATGAAATGAAATGAAATGAAATGAAATGAAATCAAATCAAATCAAATCAAATCAAATCAAATCAAATCAAATCATCCTTGGTGTGGAGCCATAATTTTCCTTTCAGGTTTGAAGAGAGAACGGAATCACTGCCTGTCCCTCAGAGCTTGGTCCAAAACGTGCTTGGGTGAGATAAAACAATGAGGGAGGAGTAGAAAGTCCAATTCAATGATCTAATTCCAATTAAATGATCTAATTCCACTCAGACCTGAAAATCTGAGGAACTTGGCAGCTTCCTTATGGTTTGTGTCTTTCCATCAGGCTGATGTTTCCATAAGAGGGTTGGATCCTGCTAAATGCTCAAAAAGCTGAAAAGAAACTTTAAAAACTTCCTTTAATTCTTAAATCCAGTGTGCTCTTTATTAATCTCATGCAAATTCTTTAATATTTGGCTGTGGTTTTAATTCCTGCTCTGATTCCTGATTGAGGCAGCTCTTCCTCTGCTCCAGAAATGAGTTTACCAGGAGTTTCCAGGAGTTTCTCAGCACAGGGACGGCCTGTTGGGAATTAAAACTTAGTACAGATCTCAGCACAATAAAACTCTAATCTTGTGTGCAGAAGAGCTTCAGGACTAATTTTAATTACAACGTGCAAACAGCTTTTTGTGAGGCTGCTCCGTCAGGTCCTTGGCTTCAGGAGTTTATCCCACACTTCCCCCTCGGGATGGGAGCTCAGCTCCTGCTCATCCCCACTTCCCATTGATTGATTCAGCAAATTAGGGAATTAATGCTCATCTTCCAGGGATTGCTTAAGTGCTTGTGAATGTGTTTATGATGGGAGGTGGAATTCTAGGAAGATTTATTAGGCCTGGCAGGCCGGGAGCGTGTTTGTTCCGTGATTAATGCGCTTAAGCGGCTCCCAATCAACAACTTCCAAACATTGGCTCGGGATTTGCCGGGGAAAATCCGCAACTCCAACCCATCCAGGGAACAGTAGCAGCTTTTGTGCTACTGGATTTCAGCTGGTGATGGTTGTGTGGGCTGGGGAGAAGAGCTGGAGGAATCCCGGGTTGAAAAGATGAATTACGGATAAAATTTGGGAGGTTATGTGGGGAAAAAATGGATGAACAGAACGGAGAATGCTGGATTATGCTGAATTTAAAGTGGAAGTGCAACTTCCCGTGTTCCCCGTCCTCCTCCAGAGGAACTAGGCCCAAATGGGAAGAAAAATGCAACTAAAAATTGTTTGAATTCCTTCTCTTTTATTTTCCTTATTTTTTTGCCGCCTATAAAAATGGACGGCAAGAACTAAGACTAGAACTAAGAACTGGAACTAAGAACTAAGAACTGTAGCTAAGAATTCTGAATTTAAAGTGGAAGTGCAACTTCTTGTGTTGCCCATCCTCTTGCAGAGAAACTGAGCTCAAACGAGAGAAAAATGACTAAAAAATTGTTCAAATCCCTTCTCTTATATTTTCCATATTTTTTTTCTGTCTACAGAAACGGATGGCAAGAACTAAGAATTGTAGCTAACAATTCTGGATTTAAAGTGGAAGTTCAAGGGGGAATGGTTCCCACTGCCAGAGGGCAGGGTGAGATGGGATTTTGGGAGGGAATTCTTTATTCAGAGGTGGGGAGGCCCTGGAAGAGAATNTAGGGAGGCCCTGGAAAAGAATTCCCAGAGAAGCTGTGGCTGCCCCAGGATCCCTGGAAGTGTCCAAGGCCAGGCTGGACAGGGCTTGGAGCCACCTTGGAAGGTGGAAGGTGTCCCTGCCCATGGCAGGGTAGGAATGGGATGATCCTTGAGGTCGCTTCCAACAAAACCATTTCAGTATCCCATAATTCCATGATTTCTGAACAATACATTCCCAAAATGTATACAAGTTTATCTAATCTGAGAAAGCAAAAAAAAAAAAAAAATCAATAAAAACATTTCTATTTTTCTCCTTTTTTTTAAATTTCTTTTTTTTGTGAGAAATAAAAATATTCCATTTTCACCCCTAAATGTTATTCCCGAAAATTCGCCTTTTGGAATGCAACCACTGAGAAATTTATTAAGACTTGGAGAGAAAGGGGCAGCCCTAACAAACCTTTTTATTGCTGTTATTTAGTTCTCAATTTAAGGCTTGGCTTGGAAAGAGTCACAAAAGTCCCCTCATAACTTTATGTCTCCAACCAAAATTAAACAGGATTGTTTAAATGGCTGTAAAATGTCCAGTTCTCATCCATTCCCTGGATTGTGTGAGCTTTAACTCTCCTGAAATCCTTAGGAATTGTCCTAGCACTGCTCACCACGGCGATCTTGGTGGCAGGGTGGATGGGTGGAGGTTCCCAACATCCAGAGAACCTCCAGGAGAACCCAGGAGGTTCTCCTGGTGAAGCCAGGAGGATATTCCAGAAATTGTGGAAGTTTTCAAGGCAAGATCAGCCAGGTACCAGAATTCCGAAGTGCCTGATGTGTTCTCCCTATTTCAAGCTTTTCAAGGAAAAAGCAAAAGTCAGGAATTCAGCTCAGCTGTTTGAAGAAGTGTGGTTATCCAAGGTCTTCCATGAATTCCTTTCCTATGGAGCTCTGAAGAAAATCAAATTTGGATGGGATGAGTGTGGGTCACCTCCAGGAACGCCACCCAAGCAGCGCTTCCAAAAAATCTGGGCTGAGCATATTCAGCTCTGGTGGAAAACACAAATCCTGGGGGGATGAGGTTGGTTCCATGGTGTGAATTCCCAGCCTGAGCAAACACAGGGGACTGACAAAAGGCAGGAATCAGGAGTTATCCAGGGTCACACTGATGTCTCAGGTTTAACTTTTATATTTTCAGACTCTGTGCTGCTTTAGTGAGCAGCTCTGAGCTCCACATCAGGGCATGCTGAGCTCTCTGCACAGAGCAGGGAGACAAAACAATTCCTTCTCCAGCTGGGCACCAAGGACAAATGATCCAAATCTCAGCCCAGGAGCACAAACACCGTGGGCTGAGGAGAGAAAAACAAGCAGGATGGGAGTGCATGAGCTAAAGCTGGAATGAACAATGAACTGCAATCTGCAAATGGAGCAGAACTGATCCCAGTGACAGAGCCCGTGCCCGGCCGTGCATTTTGTGCCCATTTTGGTTCATCTTGGGTGCAGCCCTGGCTGGGCTCTGGTGCTGCCCAAGGTGGATCCATGGAGGAAATCCTTGGAATAAATCCCTGCTTTATTCTTTAGCTCTGTCCAGCCTCTGGTCTAGGTCAGGCTTCCCAAGGCCTCAGTTTCAGTGACAAGAGGCAGGAATCAGGAGTTATCCCAGGTCACACAGAGCAGCACCAGGAGAGGGAAGAGATGGGAATCACACAGCTGAAATCCCAGCTTGCTGCTGCATCCATTACCCTGGAATGACTTCCCTCCTGGTTTGGGGTTAGAAATTAAAATAGTCCCGACTCTTGATCATTCTTGCATGTGTTTAACAAAGCCTGGATGTGGCACTGGGTGCCAGGGGTTAGTTGAGGTGTTGGGGCTGGGTTGGACTCGATGAGCTTGAAGGTCTCTTCCAACCTGGTCACTCTGTGAATTCTGTGATTCTCCTGAGTCATCCCTTCCCCATCCATTCCTTCTTTGACCCTTTCTCCTTCTCACACCCTGTCTTCTTCTCTGACCCTTTCTCCTTCTCCTTTGCCATCCATCCCCTTCCCCTTGGAGCCCCTTGAAGATTAATGGAAAACTAAAACTCCATGAAAGATTCTTCTGAAAGTGGATTTAATCCAGACTCTCTGTGACCCCCCTAAATTGCATTTTGGGGTGTAATTAGAAGCGATCCACTCCACAGAGAGCTCATTTATTCGGGAATGAGCATGGAAGCCGTGTTTGCTCAGGTTTTTCCCTCACACCTGACGCTCCAGCATCAGGACACAAAGCTGCAGTTTCCCTGAAAATAATGAAGTGAGATGTTCCATAAAGTCGTTCCCAGCTGATGGACTCCATGCTCCATAAACATCCAGGAGACTCCCAGAGGAGAGCAGCAGGTCACTCAGGCTCACACCAGATTCCATCCAGCAGCCCTGGGAGATCCCTCTTGGAAGGGCAGCGGTTTCCACGCAAGCCCTGCAGATGTCAAACTTGTAGAAATATCTTTAATTTGTACTTTTTTTTTAATTGCTACCAGGATCACACCTCCTGCAAAGTGCAGGCTGAGTTAATTGGTTCAGGGAACAGGATGGGATGGAAAGTGTTAAGAAACACCTGTGAACTCACCGAAGCTGATTTTTCACCGAGAAGGTCGAAAGCAGAAATGCCAGCTGAGGTTTTCTGGAAAATGGGACAGACTCAGGACAATTTGCCTCGGACTGGGAAAGGTCAGGATTTCTGGCAGGCAGCAGAGCTGCTGCTCTGATTCAACTCAAACAGAGCCATTTCTTCCTCAGGCTCCCCGCTGACAAATTCAGAGCAGTTTGGACTGGGAGGAGGGAAGTGTGTCAGGAAAAACAAGACCTAGACATCCACTTTTGAACTAAACCTGAACCCGAGCAGGACTTGGACCTGAACCTGATGAAAGCTCCATTCCTTTTTCTTCTTTTTTTCTTTCCTCCTTTCCTATTCTTTCCCCTTTTTTTCTGGAAAAATGAAACCATCTCTTGGTCACAGATTTTCAAGATCTAGAAAAAATAATCCCACAGACAAAAATGAGGCATTGGGTACCTGCTCAAATTAATGGAATTTTATTTGTAAAACTCACCCAGTTGTATTTGAATTATTTGCTACTTGTGCCTCAAAGCCAGCAATGGTTTTAGCTCTTTTAATAACAGAGGTCGCAATAGGCAGGAAGAAAGTGGAAATAAATTAATTTTAATTAAACCAAGAGGTGCTGCTGCACCTGAAGTTATCACAATTTATATTGGAGGGATTTTTACTCTGTGTTTGCTCCCGGCTCCAGGATCCCCAGCAGTGAATTCCTGCTGAAGGCTGATGGTCTTTCTCCAGTCCCACCTCACTCACTGCTCCCTCCGTTTGTTTTTTCACGGAGAACAAATTAAAATCCAAGTGTCTGTGAAGGAACATTTCGGTTTAGAGGCCTGAGAATACCTGAAGGGTGACCTCAGGCTGGGCTTTCTGTGCTGCACTTGGCAGGAGAAAAAATTCTGAGCTAAAATCACAATCCCTCTGTCCCCTTCTTGCTGTTGGCACCTGCAGAAAGGAGAATTTTCCCTATTAATGACCTAAAAATCAGATTCAAGGCTCATCTTTCAGTGACATTCACATTTAGAGGCCCAAAATAGTGTTTTAATCTGAAAGAAGTGGCAGCAGGAGCAGTGAAGCTTCTCGAGGCTGACACTGAGGATGTTTCATCATGGGCATCCTTCTCCCTTTTCCACTCTGCATCAGGAGAAACCTGGAATTTCCTCTCAGCTTGGAAGAAAAGGGGAATGAAGATCTCTACTGTGAGTTCTGGAACATTCATTTCTTCCAAACCCACAAAGAAATCTGCAGATTTCACTCCTGTGGCACAGCTCAGCTCAGAGGACACGAGGGCACAGCATCATCCAAAGAGCACGAGGAGCCCAGAGGGAGGAAAAGTTGGAGAGAAAAACAAATAAAAACCCCAGGAAAGGACGAGATGTGATCTCCTGACACTCGTTTGCTCTTGAACCACCTGGGAGTTCTCTCCAGAAGCAGATTGTGTTCCAGGCAAACAGCACTGCAGCTGCTTCTTTTGGCTGCAGATGCCAGGGCTTGCCCTGGACAGCCAAAATTCATGAATATCATCCAAAATAAAGCTTTTCAAAATAGGAAAGCCGACCTTTGTGTCCTGTCTGACGGCTCTGAGGAGGGAGAAGCACATGGAGAAAGGGCTGAGGGATGATTTCTAGACTGAGGGTTTATCAGCTCTTCCAGGCAACGCTGAATATCCTAAATCTGGTCCTAAAGGGAAAGATGTTTCCTTCCAGGATACTTTGCCCAAGTTATTTATCCCCTTGGGCTGGAGAAAAATCCTAATTTTCTCCAAGAGACAGAGCTCCAGCTTCTGTGTGATGAATACAACAGTGCTATCCCTGCCTTGCTGCCTGGGAGAAGGAGATTTCCCATTTTTTGGGGTATATTCCAGTGCTTTTGAGGTGGCACCTCCAGGGAAAGCCCCATCCCCACAGCCCTGGAAGGGTCCTGTGGAAAGGGATTGTGGGGCTGACATTTGGTGGATTTTAGAGAGATCCAGGACCAGCCTGAGCTTTCCCAAGGAAAAACATTTTACCTTTTTAGAGAACAGCCTTGTAGGCATTTCATGTTCTCAGGAAAGACTGATAAAGGTTTTGTAAGCATTTCTTATTCTCAAAATAACAGGTGCTGTTCACTTTAGTTTGTTATTTCCTCGTGTGTGTTTTCAAAATATGCTCTCTCTCTCTCACCCAGTGGTGGTAGAGAAACATAATGTCATTCAACCAATCAAGCAGCTGTTAACAAAAGACTCTATAAAAAAGAGTAGATTGTTTAATAAAAAAAAACCCTTCTGATTTTCTGAGAAACTCGAGGTCTCACCTCGTCTTTCCATGCACCACAGCCACAAGGGATGGTTTGTTCTGCTTCGTTGTGACCAACTGGCTCCTATGTAGGAGAAGATTCCCCCCAGGATGGTGCAATCCTGCTGGAATTCCACTGGGACAGCAGGCCCAGACTTGGTGAAATGGGTCATGAGAGGAAATCCTTCCCTGGGAGGGTGGGGAGGCCCTGGAACCCAAGGAGCCCAAGGCCCTTCTCTTCCCAGAGAAGCCGTGGCTGCCCCTGGATCCCTGGAAGTGTCCCAGGTCAGGCTGGACAGGGCCTGGAGCACCCTGGGACAGTGGAAGGTGTCCCTGCCCATGGAATGAGATGATCCTGAAGGTCCCTTCCATCCCATTCTGGGATTTCACAGCGACACCAAGCAGTTCCTGACGCCCCCTCACAAACCTGAGTCGCAATTTTAATCAGATGAGAAGAAAGGTCGGATTTGAGGGACGGAGGAGCCTGTGGGATCCTTTCTTGGCTGGAGCTGCCCCTTCAGAGGAGACATTTGGCATCTGAAGGGTGTTTGGATGGATCAGGTCAGCTCATCCCCTCTTGGCAAAGCTCCATCCCAAACCTCTGGAACCCCATCCCAAAATGTGGCCCAGGCCACTTAACCCTTCCTCCTTTTGCTGTCATCCAAAAGGTGACCAGGGACTTCTGGCCAGGCCATCCCAACCTTTAGGAGTCCATGATGTGAAAATAAACCAGTGAGACCCACATGAGACTGTTAGATATATTAAANACATTTGCACTGTTCCCCATCTTGGCCAAGGCCTGTTTTGGAAAGGAGACAGCAATGAACTTATTAAGAATCCCCACTCCTGTTAAAATACCTCCTTAGTACAACAAAACACACGATTGTTGAACTGGGAAAAGATATTCCATAAATCTCCCAAAGTCAAACACCATGCCGGGAATATGGAAAAATACATCTATATATTAACTGCTCTTTTAACAGCATTATTTGACCCTTAGAAAAAACAAACAGAGGAAAGAAAAACGTTACAAGCCCAGAAAAAAATTCTCTGCCTCTTATCAAAAGCACATTTGAAGAGAGGCCTCGGAGGCATCTATTGTTTAATGGGCCATGCTTGATTTATTGATGATTATGTAGCAAAAAAAAAATTCATGTAATCATTCCAAGGCCATGAGAGGTGCAGGGCTTCAATTTATTAGAGCTTGGTAATAGAAAATGCCTTTTTTTTTTTTCTTTTCTTTTTTTTTTTTTCCTCTCTTTTTTTATTTCATTTAAAGGGTTTTGTTTGCCCAGCAGCGTGAAATGGTTTGATGGGCAAATCCCTCGGAGCCGAGCCATTCCTCTCTCCTTTTCCATAAGTAACTGGCCACACGAGGCTGCAGTCGGCGTTTACACAGCTGGAGGTTGGAGCACGGAGTTCACTGCTTTTATTTTTGGCCTCTTTTAGCCATGGCAACAATTCCGTGTCCCTCCCTGCACGCCGGGGTGCTCACCCACCCACGGGTGTCTGCTGCCCCCTCCCACCCATGGAATTCATTCATTAAAAGCAGGGAGCTACCTGAAAATATAAATTTTATTCCTTTACATGGTCAATTTTAAAAAAGTTGTAGAAAAAAAGAGAAGTATTCTGAAAGTTTTATTCTAATTGTTATTACTCTTTCCTTTTAGTTACTATTAATACATTTTTTCTTTAAAAAATGTATTTATTCTTCAAAAACCCTCTTAAATTTTAAACCTGCTTTACCTTTTTCCTAATCCTACCTCACAACAAAAAGTACACTAGTAATTAACCAAAAAGTACACTAGTAATTAACCGAAAAGTACACTAGTAATTAACCAACACTGAACACCCTTGTCTCCCTGTTCTTTTGCAGTTTCCAAAAGCCTTCTGATGTTTCCATATTTGTAGTGGAGTTTCTCACGCACTTTCGTGTAAACAAAGATTGTTTTACATTATTTTTTGGAGGTGGAGAGAAAAGATGGACTTGTGGATTGACCAAAGTGGTTGGAGAGGTGCAACCTCAAGTGACCAATGTCTGGTTGACCTTCAAATGTTATAAATTGGAGTCAGAGAAAAATAAAAAAGTTTCACTTCTGCTTGAGCTCAGAAGTGACCACGTGTGTGTTGTTTGTGTCCTGGAGTGACACACCACGGTTTGGAATCACCTCTTTTTGGGACGAGGAAGGGGAAAAGTATCTGAGGGAAAAGCAGGCAAGAAAAACCCAAAGTCAATGTTGAGGTCAAGGCCAGGGTGGGCGCTTGGAGCAGCTGGGATTGTGGGAGGTGTCCCTGCCCATGGAATGGGATCAACTTCAGGCTCCCTCCAACCCAAACCCTTTTTAGGGTTCTGTGATTTTATGGGCTGATGGTTGTTTATGTTTGTCTTTGGCATCACCTGGGCCAGTCCAGAAATTCCACAGTCACCCTTCCCACCAAAGTGTGGATTTGGCCCCGATGTTTTTTTGGCTCTGCATCCCCTTGTTGAATTCCAGAGTCCCAATTTCTCCTTTCCTTTTTCTAACCCACTTAAAATGCAAGGAAGTTCCTTTGGCTCCATCAAGCAGAGCTGTTAATTAATTTTTGGGGTCTAAACATGACTGCCATGGTAGAAGATCCCTGTTCCCATGGATTTTGTCACCTGGACAGGCAGCACAGGGAGAAAGAGAAGGGAAGTGACTCCAAGGGACACAACAGAGCAAGGGAAGAATCCCAAAAGTCCTGAAATTCCTGAAATTCCCCGGCTGGATTTTGCTATAAAATTATAAAATCAGTCCTGGAATGGTTTGGGTTGGAAGGGACCTTCAGGATCATCCAATCCATGGGCAGGGATGTCCCACTGTCCCAGGGTGATCCGAGCCCAATGTCCAACCTGGGCTTGGACACTTCCAGGGATCCAGGGGCAGCCACAGCTTCTCTGGGAAACTGTCCCAAGAGAGATTAACTTTATAAAATAGAATAAAATAAAATAAAATAAAATAAAATAAAATAAAATAAAATAAAATAAAATAAAATAAAATAAAATAAAATAAAATAAAATAAAATAAAATAAAATAAAATAAAATAAAATAAAATAAAATAAAATAAAATAAAATAAAATAAAATAAAATAAAATAAAATAAAATAAAATAAATCACCACAGGTAGAGAGAGGTTCTGTTGCTGTCCAGCACTGGATGAGCTCCACCACAAATAAACAAGATTAATCCTTATTTTCTGAGGGAATTCATGGCCATCTGCATCCTGGGAAATGCCATTTGCCTTGGGAAATCCAGGCAGTTTATCCCAAATCAATCCATCAGGGACTCTGGTGATGGTGCAGGACACAACTTCCCAGCTGGAAACATTTCACTTTTCCTGTGTTGAAGTTTTCAATGAAATGTCAAAATATTCCACAGAAAACGGACCCTTTTTTAGTGGTGGAGATAATTTAGGGGAAAACTCCACTTGCCACTGAAAAATGACTTTGGCAGTGCTGTTTTTTCTGGCTTCTGTTCAGGATAGCGTGGCTGCTCCTCCCAAACTTCCTTCAAAATCCTCCTTTTTTTTCTGGGATGACTATAAAAAATTTAAAAATAAATGTATTTATTGAACTGCTTCTGTGCAGGGACCATTATCTGCCTTATCTTAATAACTTCTTTCATGGATTCCTCATCCTGACACATCTTTTCCTTCCATTTTTTCCAGCACAGATTAAAATTCCCTGGATCTTGGCACCATCACTCTTGTGTTGTCTCCAGTGAGATATTTCCCATTGGGATATCAATGCTAAAATTGCTAAAATTAATCATTCTGATATCAATATGGCTATTTTTGTGCTAAAAGTGATATTTAGAGCTGCTGCAGGCACAAATCTCTTTGTGAAGGCTGAGGAAGGGACTTCCAGGTGCATTTTCCAGGTGGGAATCAAGAGGTTGGACTCTAATATGGCTTAATTTTCCTCTGAATCCCTCTAAAATTGTTTTGATTTCTTTTGGTCTAATTCATATATTTAAAGGTAGGAGAATCCTGATTCTAAAATTCATCGTGTGATTCCTAAAATAGATTTTGGGAGAAATTTCCAATGTGTCCTTCAGACCTTCCTTGAGGAGTTATTTCCTATTTTTTGACTCCCAAAGGAATGATTTTCCCCCTCCATGTGCATCCAAAATCACCACAGTTTGGGGGTAAAAAGAGAAAATTTAGAGTCTTTCAGAATAGAAGTGGAAAAAGGTGATATTTGAGGGTCAATCCTACAAGAAATACTCCATAGGCTTCTGGAAACTTCCTTTTGGATCTATTTTTACGTCCCCCACTGCCATTCCCTCAGGAATAACCAAAAAGGAAGTTTCACCTGAGGGACGTGTTTAGAAAAGTAAATCCAAGGTCTCCTCAGATCCTTGGTGGGCTGCAGGACAGATCCCTGGTGCTCAGGTAATTTTAAAAAATTGATATTTTGAGAGTTCATTTTCCAGTTTTGGTGGCGTCTGATCCCATCTGATCTCCCGCGTCCATGGAATGTCTTTCCCAACGGGACAATTGCTCCTTGCTGGGCCCCCAAACAACAATGACAGAACCTGGAGCCCTGCCAAGCCCAACACTGGCCTTTCCTGGAGCTTTCCTGGAGCTTTCTTGGAGCTTCCCTGGAGCATTCCCAGAGTTTCCAGGCCTTCAGACAGGCCTGAGGGTGTAGCACAGCAAACCTAAAGATGCTGGGATTTAAATATCCAGCCCCACACGTTCCCAAGTGACTCACAGCATTGGGAGCTTCCCATTTGGCCCAAAAGACTTTTTCCCGGTGAGGTTTTATTGTCAGCATCGGGCGCTGATTTTCGGAGAATCGGGAAATAGTGAAAAGTCTGAGAGGAGTTTGATAGATGGGATGGGTTTGTCCTGGAGGTCTGGACCTTTTGGGTTGGGTATCCTTGGAAATCAATTTCTGCCTCACTGGTGCTTGTTTTATAACAAGGAAACGGAATTCCTTCAGTGTCCAAGGAAAAGGTGATGCCAGTGGAGATCATCGAATCCCAGAAAATTCCAGAATGGTTTGGGTTGGAAGGGACCCTGAACATCACCTGATTCAACCACCTTGGACGCTTCCCACTGTCCCAGATTTCTCCAAGCCCCATCCAACCTGTCCTTGGGCACTTCCAGGGATCCGGGGGCAGCCACAGCTTCTCTGAGAAATCTATTCCAGGCCCTCACCACTCTCACAGTAATTAATTTCTTCCCAATATCCCGTCTAAAATTCCAAGAGGGAGTTTCTAACAGTCAGCTGTTACCCTTGAAGAGCTCCTCTCCTCAAGACCTCGAGTTTTGTCACCTGGAAATCAAAATATCTGGGAGGTCCAGAAGGTATTAGAGGAAAAGTTGATGGATTTCCAGCATCAGTTTTTGTCAGAAGAAAATGTTGGATTTGCTAATTGGAATCTGTTCCAGCAGGATCGTCTCAGATCCCCCCCCAGAGGAAAGAAATCCACAGACATTGGACAACACACAAAAAATATTTGCAGAGAGCCTTAAAAAATTATCGTTGGTGCTTTGGCTCCTAACGGTGATGCTGTTATCACCCAGAAACTGCAAGCTTTTCCTTATTTTCCTTATTTTCCTTTTTTTCCCTTTTTTTCCTTATTTTCCTTATTTTTGCTGGAGAATCATGGAATGACTCCCTCCTCTGGATTTATTCCACCCCACAGAGAATGGGACCTGAAATCCCTCTGGATATCCTGGAAATACACG
>WEZZ01031201.1:40924-56237 GCA_013400585.1 Chloropsis cyanopogon
CAAATTAATTTTAAAAAATCCAAACCCACAACCCAGAGCAGATTTGGGATCCTATTTCTGCAAACACTTCCCTGCTCTCCCTTATGTGTTCATATTCCACATTTAACCATTCCGGGGAATATTTGGGATTAAAAATAAAATAATAATTAATAATTTGTGATTATTAACCTCAATCCTCCCTGCTTTCCTGCTGAAAAGATTAAGTTTTTCCCTAAAAATAAAAGAAAATGAGTTGAAAAATAAAAGAAAATGAATTCCTGTGGCCTCATCCGTCCTTGCAGTGCCAAAACCTCGCAGGGAACACTTTGAGTTTCCATGGCAAGACCTCATGGGCCAAAATATTTATTCCATAGATCAGGATTTTTATTTTTTTTCCCCAAAGAAATCAGGTGGAATAAAGGATATATTTATTTAGGAGATTTATTGTGTTGGAAAAAATTGTTTGATCACCTCCCAGAGGATTTAAACACACAGAACACAAACTGCACCAGGTATTAATTTTGGGGGGTCGTGGCTATTTTGGGAAAACATAGAACAGCAAATTAAAATATTGCTATAAATTAATTGGGTTTATTCTCAATTTAAATTTACCCCATGGAATTTATGTGCTAAAAAAGAGGTGGAACGTGGCCAGGGAAGGGGATGGAGCTGAGGAAAGGGGTTGGGAAACTCCTGAGGAGCTGGGAAAGGGGCTCAGCCTGGAGAAAAGGAGGCTCGGGGGGGATCTCCTGGAGCTGCACAACTCCCTGACAATCGTGGGTAAAATAATTTTTATATTTGTAAATTTGGGATGTTCAGGAACGAGAAATTTTGGGGTTGTCAGAACAAAATTCATTTTTACAATGGAGAAAGGGAGGGAGGGAGGGAGGGCGGGAGGGAATTCAGGAAGGAATTCAGGAATTCAGGAAGGTCCAAAGGCACCTTTCATTTTTTTATTAAAGCAATTGTTTAAAATCCTTTCCCCCCTCTATATTCTCTAAACTAATCCTTCTAATGGACTAAGCTGTTATGGCNAGAGTGAATCAAAGCATTTTCCAAGATGTCCAAGAGGATGGAGGGGCAGGACAGGTAATTTCATAAAGGAAAGTCATGGTGATTTCATTTTAAGCCGTGAAGAATAATTTGAAACACGGGTGTGAAAAAACTTCAATCAAATGTTCCAAGAAAAATCCCAGTCTGGCAAAGCTGTTGATAAAGAAAACTGAACAGCTGACCGTGAAAAGTTTAAAGTCATCAATAACTGTCTGCAGATAGAAAAGAAAAAGGAAAATTTTGTGTCAAAACATAGAGAATCCTCGTGTTTTATGGTTATTAAATGGTTTATCAAGGCCCTGGAAAGTTGTTATAGCCCAAACGGGAATTATGGACTGGAGTAAAAAAAAATCCTTTCTCAAGTTATAAAAGCAAAAAAAAAGGAATATCTTAAATTACTTCTTTTTTTGCTTTTTAAATGATTGCATGAACTCTTCATAATTCCAGGAAGGCCAGATGCCATGGTCACCTCAGCAATTTAGGATCCTAAAACCAGCATAAATTTGGAAGATCTCTGATTTTGCAAAAGCCATGAGCGCTTCCCTCCAAACCATTCAACTTCCTTGGAAAACCCGAAGAGAATTTTAACAGAGATGTCACATCCGGAGTGACAACACTGGATTTAATTTATGGTACCCACTGCAGGATATATCAGAGGTGGATTCATCATCCCTGGAGAGCCTTAAAGGGTGTGGAAAGGTGGCACTTAGGGATGTGATTTAATGGTGGATTTGGTTAAGGTTGGACTCGCTGCTCTCCGAGGGCTTCTCCAACCTGGATCCAGATCTAAAGGAAGCAAGTCTTGAAATTAAATTAAGGAAATTAATCAGGTGGGTTAATTTCCGCTGGCTCAGAGGTTTTTGGAGGCAGAGAAACACCCAGCTCATTTTGGGGATTAGTGTTATTACCTGGATTTTTCAATAATCACCCCTTGATGGGATTTTTGGCTTCCATGTTCTGGTGGAGAAATGCAACAGGTCCATCCCAATGCCAGCACTTCCAGGGAGGGAAACATGCTCCTGCCCTCCTGCTCCTGGTTGGGCCAGGGCTGGGAAAGGAATGAAAGGACAGACACAACATTTCCAGAAAACAGTCTGGACTTCTTTGGTTTTTTTCCTTGGCTCTCAAGAGAGATCTGAGCGTTGCTGCAAAGAACTGATTCAACCACTCTTTGCTGGAAAGAGCTCCTGGTGCTCCCTTTTGGAGAGGGACAAACTCAATCCCACCCCTTTATCCCCCCTCCTCAATCCCAAATCTCCTAAAAGAGCTGCCCCTCTTTCCACTGGAAGATCCCATTTCCTCCCTCGCACTCCCGCTGTGCTCTAACCCCACCACCAAAGCTTAAAACAATAAAATTTTGGGAAACCCTCACATTTTCCATTTTGTGCACGTGCCAAGCCCTGCATCCGGTGTCTGGACCAGAGATTGTTTGAAACCTTGCACTGATAAATTATGAGTATTAGGGATATTTTTGGGAAAGTAGGGGAATTTCAAAGACATGCCTTTACATGAACAGCTGCCTGGAAAATTAAGAACTCGGAGCAAAACCAGTATCCGATCAGAGGAAATCCTAATCCGCGTCTCTCCTACGTTTCTGGTTTTTTAGCTCTGCTGTTTTCAAGTTGTCCCTGTGTCATAAAATCCTCCCTCCCTGTGCTCCTTGGAAAGGCCCATTTATGGACATAATGGATGAAAAAGTCTCCTCACTGCTACAGAACATGGCTGTTCCCAATATTTTAGGGATTTAGTGCTGGTAAAACCACCAGAATGACAAATTTGGAAGAGCAAATCCCCCTGACTAACCCAAGCAAAGAAGTTGACAAGGAACATGGAGAAGGTCCTCACCTGTATGAGGGCTTTCAAATAAATCAGAATTAAAGCCTGGATTTGTTGATGTGGAGCCAGAATCAACATCAAGAGCTGTGGAGAACTCAGATCTGGAAAAGTGGAGGCACAGAGAGGCTCACACATGGACCAGAAGGTTCTACCAGTGGCTGTGTTGACACATCCCATGGGCAGGTGGAGATGTCCACTCAGGAGGACAGAATCAGTCAGGTTTCAGAAAAGAAGGGTCAACCATGGCCTTAAAAGAGGTGAATCCCATGGCTGTGGTCCATGACTGGGTGCAAGAGCTCCAGGATTTCTTTTCAGGTTCTGGATTTGGGGAAAGATGAGACTTCTGCATCTCAGGTGGCTTCAACATCATTGAGGCAGCGGAGTTAACCCGCAATGGAGATGTTGGAGACCCAGTGATGGTGACTCAACACTTCCTTGCAGATGGCCCAGCAGGGCTGAATTCCTCATTTAGGAGGGACTTTTCTCGGATCCAGAATTCACTCTACGCTGAGGAACAGCCAGACCCCGGGATTTTGCTCCTGCACTTGGTCGCTGAGGATTTCGTTCTGCTCGGGCCAAATAAACCCAAAAAATGAGAGTTTGGGTTGTGGCATCAAATTTGCTTGGAGCCTGTTTTTATGGAAGACCTGGAGGTGGCTTCCTGGAGTGTAAGGAATGTTTTTATGGACCAAGATGCTCAGACCCACCAGTAACTCCATGAGGAACGTGCCAGTCTTCCCTTCCAAGGGAATCTTTGGCCACTGTGCGTTGATAAGCAGGAATGGCTTGGACTGGGCTTGGATTTGTGTCCATGGGATCATCTTGGCAATGGGACCTCCAGCTTCCATGGAATGCCAGCAGGGAACAGCAGAGCTTTCCAACAGAAAAGCACTTTTCCTTCCTTCCCAAGCTGGTTCTTTCCATCTCTTCTGCATTATTTCTCCGGGAGTTTGTTATTGTATAACTTTCTAATATATGGATTCTGGGCCCGAGTGGAGATTCAAAAAGGATCCATAAATTATCCCTAGGGCTGATTTTCACTTATTCCCTGTTGCACGTGGGTGTTAGACAAAAATTGCCTCTCCCTTTTCTCAGTAATTTTTCCAACCCCACTGGCTTTTATTAAACTGATTTATTTATTTTTCCCTCCTTTCCCACTCAGTTTAAAGTGGCTGCTCCCTCATCCCCAGCACTGGCTCACAAAACATATATGGAAAGTGAAATAATTTCTTGTTCAATTATTTGCTTTTCTGTTGGTAGATATGACGTGTTCCCTTTTGTTTGTTGGGGCTTTTTCTACCCCAAAAATGTGGGGGAAAATAAATGACATCTTTTAGTCTTTTATTCTTTAATTTTGACTTCATCCTCGTATTTTTTACCTTTGGAAAAAACCCTTTGTGATCTCAACAACCACGTAATGAATAGGAGTGAATAACCAGTCCATCCACGAAATGTTTTCCTGGGTGTTCCCTTCTGTACCAGCCAATTTTTCCTTCGTTTCAGGAAGGCAGCCAAGATAAGGAAATATTCATCATTTCTGCACTGCATTATTTCAGTGGAAACAAAGGCTCACGCTGCGCATATTTGTGTATATTGTGCCTTGATTGTGGGCGCTGTCATCCTGAATCCAGGATTTTCGAGTGGCTTTGGAGCCTTCCTGTTCTCCAGTCATTCATGGAAAAGCCACCCGGCACAGTGAGGGGAGCTGTGGTTACAATTCTGGTGTTCCTGCAAATCCAAATCTTTGCATTTCTGCCCCTTTCAGCCCCAACCTCCTCTCGTCCCCCTCTGACACAAAAGTTTGTGTAGCCACTCCTTGAACCTGACCAAGGAACTGATCCAGCCAAAAAAGAACCTGGGGAAAAAAATCAGAATTTGTTTTTGCCTCCTGATCCTTGGTGGAGTTCAGTGGGCTGTCAGGAGAGGTGGAGGGTCAGAAGAGCTCTGGGATTGACGTGAGGGCAGGAGAGAGGGAAGCAGGAGGGGAGGGATGTTTAAACTGGGATTGACACCCAACCCAAAAGGCCTTGGGGTCTGAGGTGAGCAACTGCAGGAACGCGGAATTGTTCAGGTTGGGAAAGGCATCTAAACTCAAGGACCAGCCTTTAACCCAAGGCCACCTGTGGGTGTCTGGGCTTGTGGGCTGCCAGATCACCCCACTAAAGTCCTTTTTTGTTCCTGTTGCTGCCAAAGAACGAAGCCCAGGTCCGTCTGCTCGTGTTCAGGGTTGTTTATTATTTCTTATCACAAACATTTTCTCTCTGAGCCACAAAGGTCTGTGCAGCAGCTCAGTTTCTGGTCTTCTCCCGCCCATGGGGAGGTGTTTAGACGCTTATAATAAAAATTACGTACACCATGTTTACAATAATGTTCCAATACCCATCACCAACGTTAAACCACTTGTGACCACCTTGCACCTATCAGAATGTGTCCCCATCACCACAGAAGATGGAGGGACAGAAGGAGAAGAAAGAAGGACAGGGCATGCCCAGGTTCCTCCATCTTGCCTCCTGAGCCCCCATTCTAAAACCCCAAAAATCTACTTTTTCACCCTGTGATAAGCTAACTATCATTCTACTCCAACTCTTGTGGCTTGTAAATCCTCAGATATCGATGGCAATTTTCCCCAAGAGCTGAAATCAAAGGCAAAGGTGTTTTTCACTCCATGCCAGGGTCTCTGAGCCCCCTGCCAGGGTCTCTCGTCACCCAGGACAGTCATAGGGACATCCTGGATTCCCACAGCCACCACTGACCCATGGTGACAAGTGCCACATCCACACAACATTTTAGGGATGGGGCTCCACAACTGCCCTGCATGGCAGTGCCAGGGTTGGATAACCCTTTCCACCAAGAAATTTGTCCCAATATCCAACCTAACTATGGGCCAGGAGGGATTATGGCACAGGAGATAATTATGGAAGCAATGTTATGTGTCAGACACCCTCTCCTGGAATATCTGCCTATACTGGGAAAGAAGGGATTTATTCCCTGATTTATTATCAGGGAATTCTTTTTCACTCTCTGAGCTAAATCCTATGGAAGATCTTGCTGATGAATCACTGAAGTCATCAACACACTTTCCCCTGGAACCAGATTTTGGGTTGTCCATCCCTAAATAATGTCATTCCAGGTGGGAGAGGAATCTGAGGAGAGCAGTAGAAAAAGTTGGGCTGAAAATTAACACCTCACAGGACAGAAAATACACAGAAAAAAAGAAATTATTGAAAACAAAATTAGCAGTTGCAAAGAATGAGAACCAGGCTGTGATTAAAGGCAAGATGAGGAGCTCTTTCAACATTTTTTACCGTACAGAAAGTGGAAATTAAATAATATTTGAATTATGAACAAATAATCCATTATTACCAAGTGTTACCGCAGTTATAAATCTGTGCATGAAAAATTAATTAGCTCAATTAGTAAGGGAAAGCTCTCTGCAGGTTTTTTTCTCATCCCCATTAAAAACTCCACTTTAAATGTCCCGTTTGTCCAAAGACAAACTCCAGGACTCTCCTTGCCCAGCAATTCCCAGCCTAAGCCTGGTTTAGACACATTCCCAAGGGGACTAAAGGTTGGGAGATCAGGACATTGCCAGGGAAGGTCCAGCCAGGAAGGAAGGCTGTGGTAATGCAATTAATTCAACCTTTAACGACTGGGCAGGTACACAGCAGCAATCCATGGATCTCTCCAAGGATCTGGAAGCACATGTGTCAAAATTCCACATTCTGCTTCCTCCCCGCAACGTTGGTGTAGAGCTCATGGATGCATTTTTGGCCAAAATAGACTTTTCCAGGCCTGAGATAGCAGAGAGGAAAAGGTGAGGCAGAGAGCAGGAAAACTCCCATGAATGTGTCATCCAAACCCTGATAAAATTTCTGTGACAGCAGAACTATAATTATAACTATAATTAGAATTTTGATCAGACATCTTCAGCATCCTCCAGCTGCTCTTAGCCTTGGTGTGATGGACATAAGACCCATTTTTTTTATGGAATTTTTTTTTCTTTGTTCAGCATTGGTTTACTTATGTAGGAATATCCAGAAATGCATAAAATAAAATTAACCGAAAGAACATTTTTGTTTTGATTTGTAAAGGGGAAAGATTTGTATGTTGAAAAAAAAAATTTTAAATGGCAGAATGTCACTGCCATACTGGGAAGGGAAACAGGAGCATTAAATTATTTATTCACAGCTGGGGAGAAAATTCCTGTGGGGTCTATGTGATGGATTCTATCCCAAATCATGGTTATATGATCTTATCCCATTTTTGAGAAATAAAAGTGTTCAAGGTAATCACAGAATCCCAGAATGATTTGGGTTGGAGGGGACCTTAAGGGTCCTCTGATCCAACTTCTTCCTCTTCCACTATCCCAGGGTGCTCCAAGCCCCGTCCAACCCAACCTTGGACACTTCCAGGGATCCAGGGGCAGCCACAGCATCTCTGGGAATTCCATTCCTGGCCCTCAGCACCCTCCCAGGGAAGAATTCCTTCCCAATATCCCTTCCATCCCTGCCCTCTGGCAGTGGGAAGCCATTCCCTGTGTCCTGGAAGAAATGTGTAGGATGGATGTAATGAAAGCTGTAAAGGTGAAAATATTTTAGGGATGGATTAGGCTTTGGGTTTAGGAGTTTGGGGTTTTTCATGGATGCTGTATCCATGCATGTAGAGCATTCCTCCAGTGGGATGTCTGAATAATCAGCTTCTAACGTACCCTGTGGAATATGCTGCCTGGAAAACAGATGAGCAGCGATTGGAATTAAAATTTCTCATGTTCTGCTTTGTCCACATGCACAGGGTCCAGACGAGACACCAGCCTCTTGTTAAAGTTCTGACCGTGGCTCTTCCTTGGCCTCAAATCCATCCATTATTCCTCCATTTTCTTACAGTATGGAAAGGTTCTTAAATTCCTTCTCAGTGGTTCAAGGAGATTGGAAAAAACCCTAATGGGGGGTGGTTCCCTCGGAGCGGGGAAGGCTGGTGGTGATGTGACATGGAATCTGTAGAGGAGGGAAGGATAATGATGCCAGAAGCAAGGAAAAAGGAGAAAATGTTCTTCTTTGCTGGGTGGAAGTTTGGGAAGGAGCACACTTGGGTCAGGATGTGCAGGGGACGCTGTAAAGGTGTCACTGGTTATCCTGGTTTGTGCCAAGGTTGGGTGCTGGGGTGGATCAAGCAGGGTGTCTGAACTGTGGAAACAACTTCAGGCAGAAGTTACTGTAAAACAAGGGATTTCAGCTTGCCAGAACAATTCGTTCATGTTTGGAGAAGGATTTTTTAATGGGTTTTTAAATTTTGAATTTATTTTTCTTTGTTCAGCTTCGCCCATAGGGTGACATTGATCATTCCCAACTGGGGGAATCTCCAAATTTCCATTGGCTGAGAAGTTCCCTTGATGCACAGCTGATGCTGCATCTATGGATCGTGATTTTTTTTTCCTGAGTTCCTTGATTTTTCCTCTTGGCCCTCAGGACAACACTGGCCCTCCCCACGCCATTTCTCTGCCCTGGCAAGGACCATGACGTCGGGCCTCAAAGCCAGGGGTGTGGCCTAATTTATTCAATTCTTCCCTCTTTCCTCTGCTTGTTCCTGAACATTAATTGTGTGGGGACTGGGGCAGGAGCAGCGTGTGCTCCAGAGGCTGCCAAACCCAACGGATCCAGCCAAGTGAAAAATAAAAAGGTCGGGTTCAAAAGTCTAAGCGAGAGAGACGCGGGTTTTCCGATGGCTTTGACATCTCAAAGGGTCTGATGGATGTTTCCTTTGTTTGTTCTGTGACCACGCAAAAGTACTATAGAAATTCAGGCAAATCCCATGATCTCCTCCCCTTGGCTGATCCAGAGTGAGTGTAGCTGGGATTATTTATCCTGGTTTATTATTCCTTGGGCCACATCAAAAGCTCGTCCTCCCTTCTGACGAGCGCCCTTGACGCTGGTTCGAGACGTGAAACACACACGATTCATAAACAACTTTCTTCCATCATCCCTGCGATATACTGTGGGAAAAATAAATTATAAGGAACTTCGATTCTCCACCCAAAAATTCCACCAGGGAGCCCTGAAAACAATTTACTTCTTGCTTCTTAATTTGAAGCCTAACAGAAAATCTGTCTGATGGATTCGCAGTGAGTCAGAGCTCGCTGCAGATAAAAGCGGGTGTGGTGGTGGAAGGAGGGAGGGCAGGAAACAGATGTGTCTGCGAGGTTTCTGTCTGGGCAACTGGGTGAGCTCAGGGGCCCTTGCTGAAGGTCTGGGATAGCTCTTTAATTGGTGTAAATTAAGGTTGAATTTAATCTGATTTACTCAGCAGAGCATCGGCTCCTTTTCTGTTTGTGTGGATCAGTCAGAATCTGAATCTCGACGTCTCCAAAGAGCCAAATCCATCTCCATTTAGGCTGCCCCTATCCAAATGAAACCTCACTTTAAATCACTGCATTTATCTCCTTGATTTAATTAATTTATTTAATTAATTCTGCTTTGTGAAGGAAGAGAGATTTATGGCAAAAGACTAAAAACCCCCACCTGGGAGTTCAGCGGCGCCCGGTTCTCCTTTGCCATACTCAAAGCAGCAAAAAAAAAAATTGTCAAAATAAAGAGGCACTTTCTTTCCATAAGGCATCGGCATCGGAAAACGATGGGATAATTGGTTTCCTTTAGGAAGGAGAATATAGAGACTCTCAGTTCTGCTTCCCCAAATCCCCAGCTCCCCTTTGGAAAAGATTTCCGTGCGTGTTCGGTGATTATCCCATCAGCGGGGAGGACACTGGGAAGCACCTGATGAAGAAACAGGGGAAGATCCAAACTAAACAGAAGTGGGAGCAGAGGAGCCAGCTCTGCAGAACATTGGATAACTGCAGCCTTTAATTTTTAAAGGAAAATTTTCCACTTCTTCAGTGAAAGGTCACATCTGGCAGACATTGTGAGAGTGTTAACAATTAGAAAAATGAAATATCTTTGCCTTCAATTTTAGTTGACAAAATAAATACGAGAATTCCATTGATCCTTTTAACAGACATTGTATTATTCTTTGGGATATAGTGAATTTCCAGCCTATTTCCAATCTGATCCAATTAAAGGGAATGAAACTTGAATGGCAAACCACGAGGCCTTTCCCACTTTGGTTCCAAAAAACCTCTCATGAATACCTCCAGGAATTGCTTTTATCCTCTGGTGACTCAACAGGATCCCCGTAAAAATCAAGAGCCACATTTTAGATGGGATGTTTTACACAGATGGACATCAGCGCTGGGACCTGCAACAGGGAATTTTTGTAGGGAATTTATTCCCTTTCCTGGGCTGTGTTACCCTGTAACGCCCTGGACGTGGGGCAGGATGAGATGGGAATCACTTCCTACACCCTGGAACTGTGGGGTTGTCTCGGGCATCATCGTAGGTGGTCCAGAAAGTCCCTTTTTGGTGTTGACTCAGGAGAAATAAGATCCAATTTCCTCCAATTTGCTCTTGCCCGTGCTCCATCATTTCGGCAGAATTTTTCCAGAGCATCCCAAGTTTTCCCCGAGCTTGAGGAATTGCTCTGACGCTTTGCTAAAAGGAGTTATGGGGGTGGTTTCTCTCACTGTGCACCTTGGAGGAGGAAGAAAATTCCACCAAAACCTACACGTAGTCATGGCTCACCCTCTTCCATTATCCCAGATGTCTCCTGAGCTGGGTGTCCCCGTTCCATGGTGGGGACGGAGATGTGGCAGCACAGGAACAATTTCAGGGCATCCCAGGACGGTTTGGGTTGGAAGAGAATTTAAGGAATTAAAGAATTTAAGGATCATCCTCTTCCACAGGCAGGGACACCTTCCATTATCCCAGGGTGCTCCAAGTGTCCAACCTGGCCTTGGGCACTTCCAGGGATCCAGGGGCAGCCACAGCTTCTCTGGGAATTCCATCCCAGCCCCTCCCCACCTTCCCAGCCAGGAATTCCTTCCCAATATCCCATTTGACATTCCCTCTTTTAGTTAAAGCCATTCCCTCTCATCCTGTCACTCCATCCCTTGTCCATCCATCTTCCCTGTTGGTTCCTTCAGGTCCTGGAAGATCACAATTAGGTCACCCCAAAGTTTATGGTTTTTTTCTCCAGGCTGGAAAAAATTTCCCCTATTTCTCTTTTGTGAGCAGGATTGATTTCTGATTAAAAAAAAAAAAAGTCCATATTTGATTGCACATTCTCCATTCTGGAATTCTTTCCAGAATCTCTTTAAAATACACTGGTTCTCCATCAGCTCTCTTGTTGTAGCTCTTGAAAATTAAGAATTAGAATATCAAGAATCAGATTTGGGCCATATAAGTTTTACAGAACTTACAGAAACCTATTTTTAAAAGACATTAAATTTTTTCCCCGAATGTGTCACACAGAGTTTCTTTTTATTCTTACAGGTTTTTCATCAATAAATAAACACTGAAGAACTGAGGAAACTTTGGAATCTTCAGATTATCTTCTGGGAAATAATTATTTTGATTTCACTCAACAAGAGCCAACGTTGTTTATTTTTATGGATTTTTTTTTCTTTATTTGGCATTGATTTACTTATATAGGAATNTAAGTTTTACAGAACTTACAGAAAATGCACCTATTTTTAGAAGATATTCAATTTTTTCCCCGAACATGTCACACAGAGTTTCTTTTTATTCTTACAGGTTTTTCATCAATAAATAAACACTGAAGAACTGAGGAAACTTTGGAATCTTCAGATTATCTTCTGGGAAATAATTATTTTGATTTCACTCAACAAGAGCCAACGTTGTTTATTTTTATGGATTTTTTTTTCTTTATTTGGCATTGATTTACTTATATAGGAATATCCAGAAATACATAAAATAAAATTAACCGAAAGAACATTTTTGTTTTGATTTGTAAAGGGGAAAGATTTGTATGTTGAAAAAAAATAAATAAGTGGATAAATAAATAAAGCTGCAACACATTTTACTCTTTGAAACATTCCCTGAATTTTTTGTGGAGTAACAGCAAGAGGAATAAACGGAAAATGAGTAAAAAAAAAAAAATTACTACATGAAAGTTCAGCTTCTTGTGGTATCAGCCCGGCTAAACCCACCCTTGGTCTGCAGGTACAGCGTCAATCCCTCAATTCTTCCTCCCCTCCAACCTTTCATTTCCATCTGGAATTTCTCCCAGAACATTTTAACTCTTTTCCTTGATCCTGGAGCGACGCTTTGATTGCTTGCAGCTGACTAAAGCTGAAGACGAGACATGGAATAGCATCAGAGGGAACCGAACTTGAGGAGCAGAACCTGGAATGCTGGAGCACATCAGGATTATCCCTGAGGGCTTGGGAGCATTTCCACGCCTGAAGGAGCAGTAGGATGAACTCTGTGTCCTGGAGGAAATCCGTGGGCCTCCAATCTGGATGGCGTTCCACAGCTCTGCCCAGAGAAATCCTGGATGTGCCATCCCTGGAAGTGTCCAGGGTCAGGTTGGACAGGGCTTGGAGCAACCTGGGATAGTGGAAGGCGTCCCAGGAGAGGAACTGGATGATCCTTAAGGTCTCTTCCAAACCAAACCATTCTGGAATTCTGGGATCCCTACAACCTAAGAAAGCAGGTTCCCCCCAAAAAAGGAAATGGACAGGCCCATTTCACCTTCAGCCAAGCAAGAACACAATTCCTGAGTTTGGGATGATCTCCATTCCAACACCCATCCCCAGCCATATCCCAACTCCCCATGCTCCGCCCAATTCACTGGAACCCTCAGGGCAGCCAAACCCCAGCCTCACTCGGCCTCCTGTGCACCCCCTGGTCCTCTCCTCCTCTGCCAACCCTTCCTTGGCACTCCCATCCCATCAAAATCCTGGTTTCGTCCTGAAAATTCCCGATTTCCAGCCCACCAGTGCCTGCCAAGTTTGGGTCCTTTTTTCTCCTACAAGAAGCAGCCACGTTTTCAGGGAGCCTCCCCATTTTCAGAGCTCACACCATTTGTGTATGGTGCCTCCCCATTTTCAGAGATCATTCCCAAATTGTATCACACTTTTGGAACCCAGGGCACAGGGAATATTTCCCTGCCTGTCCTGAGAGGTCCTGAGCAGTCCTGATTCCCAAGAAAACGCTGCTTTTAACCTTCATCCATGGAGAAAACTTCCAAAACTTTGGGATGAATTAGAATCTACAAGTGTGTGAAATAGAGAGTGGTGTAGTTTATCACAGGGTGAAAAATTCAGAGTTTTGGGGTTTTTAGTGTGGAGGTAGATGGGAGGCAGGATGGAGGATTTTGGGCGTTGTCTGATCTCCTTCTTGTTCTTCATCTGCTCCATTTTCTGCAGTGTTGGTGGCACAGGGTGATCGGTTGGGAACAGCCGCAGTGCAGATGTTGTGTGGGCAGACAAATAATTAGTTATTGGTAGAAAAGTAGAAATAAAACACATTTTGAGAGTTAATTGGACAAACAGCTTTGATAGACCTTGAATCTGTGTGTCTGTGACCTTTTGGTGCCTCTCACTTTGTGCACTGAGTCTGGTGGAGACGGCGAGCAGAACTTCTGATAAGATAAAAAATAAACTGCAACCTGAAGACCCAAAAAGTCCTGTTCATCTCACAGTCCTGGCACAGAACTTTATTAGGAGTCTCCCAACCAAGGGAACCCAAGGAGAAACCAACATCACTAGAGAACAAATATTCCCAGTATTTGTTGGGAAAAATAAAAAGTCCACTTGTCTGATTTATTTTCCTGTTCCAATTTCCTGACAGAATTCCCGTTCCTTTGCTCACCCTACCAAGAGAAAATCAGAGAATCCTAAAATGGTTTGGACTGGGAGAGGCTTTAGGGATCATCTCATTCCAACCCCCTGCCATGGACAGGGACATCTTCCACTGGAGGAGTTTATATTATGTTGGAATAAAAGATTTTTAAGCAACAAATCAATTTTAATTAGAGGTAATTCCTTCATTAAATCAATTATCAACAGAGGTAATTCAATGAGGAAATTCAGCACATTCCTATTTAGAATAAATGGGGAAAAAAGAACATTATGTTTTTCCATCTGATGAGAATGAGACATAAAAATATTTCCTTCTCTGAAGGCATCTCAAAAATCCCAAAATATCCTTAATGAACAAAAAAATCCTTATTTGGTTTGAGACAAAGGTGATGTTGCTCTAATTCTAAAGGATTATTTTAAACCGAAAATATATTTTTAAAACATATTTTTGGAGCTGGAAATAGAAAACCTTCCGTTAACAACACTGGAATGAGACATTTATAAAATTAAACTCTTCTATTTATTGAAACAAAAGTCACTGGGATTTAATTACATTATTTTAATTGTATAAAAACTTTGGCCTGGTAATTGTATTTCCATATTTTCCAGGCGGGAAGCTGAGATTTCCTACGGAAAGTCTACGGAGTAGAATTGTCTTAACTCTGCATCTGAACAGCCCTAGCACACTCAGAACACAGTTTGGGGCAAAAATATCCAAGGAAAAAACATGGTTAGAGGATTTGACTTCACATTTACCCACAAATAAAAATGTTGAGTGGAAAATAAATTGGGAAATCTCCCTCATCCTAGACTTTGGGAATGTTCTCTTGGGTCAGTGTTAGACCTTGGACTGAGCACAAGGATCTTGAGATAAGCTGGGATCACAACCAGGTTTGCCCCAGAACTTCAGGGATATTAAAGCAAGTTTTATCTGGACAATGTGGCTTTTTTTGGGAAAGGGTTTAGGAATCATACTTGGAATTCTTCTGCCACGTGTTTTGTTTTCTTTGCTCCAGCTCTTGACGAGATCCTTCTATCCTTGTGGGAGCACCGAACTTTGCTACTGAATCCATGGAAACATCTGGAGCGCACCCGAAGGCTGGGAATGGCAAAGTTATGCAGAATGAGAAGAGAAGGAATTTGCTTGTCCTTTCAGATTGGCATTAAAAATAAAATAAAATCCTTGGAAATCCAGAGAGGCGATGGGGAGAGCACAGGATCGTGGAATCATGGAATGGGTTGAGCTGAGAGGGACCTCTTTGGGATGATCCCATTCCACCCCTGCCACGGGCAGGGACATCTTCCACCATCCCAAGTTGCTCCAAGCCCCATCCAACCTGGCCTTGGGCACTTCCAGGGATCCAGGGGCAGCCACAGCTGCTCTGGGAATCCATTCCAGGGCTTCACCACCCTCAGAGCCAGGAATTCCTTCCCAAAATCCCATCTAAACCTCCTCTCTGGCAGTGGGAAGATGCTCCAGTTCAGTCCCATCCTGGAAAACAAGGATTTGGGAACAGCCAGTGTCCGTCTGTCAGTCAGAGACACCGCCTGGGAATTGTGTTTGTGGGAATGTTCAGGAGAAGGAATCAGATTAAAAAAACCTTCCTTCAAAAGAGAAGGAATTTAATCCAATTCCTGGGCATTGGTTGTCCAACACAGCCTAAAGAATTCAAACCCAAAGAAAACCTGCAAGGAAATAAGATGGAAAACAAGGCAGGCTTCTTTTTTTTTTTT
>WEZZ01031201.1:58895-87158 GCA_013400585.1 Chloropsis cyanopogon
AGAAGGAGAAGGAGAAGGAGAAGAAGGAGAAGAAGGAGAAGGAGCAGCAGCAGAAGAAGAAGGAGGAGGAGGAGAAGGAGGAGGAGGACCAGCCTCCACCCCAAAACCTCCATCTTGCTTTATATATATCACAATATTCTAAACCCCAAACTCTAAGTTTCCCACCCTGTGATATCACACACTTCTATTCAAACTCCACGCCCACAATCCCAGTTCTGTCATTCCATTTTGGAAGCTTCTCCACGGCCTCAGGTCAATGCAGTGTTCTCCTGGGGGTCAGGGCCTGGCAGCACAGAAAGTCTGAAATCCTCAGCAGCCAGGGTTCCAAGAGGAAACAAACCACTCTGCCATACACCCACACGTGATTTTTCCAACCTCTCCAACCCAGGAATTCCCACAGCCTTCCCAGGCAACTCCAGCACTCTACTGTCCCTACTGCTCTCATGATCTTACTGGAATTTTCCCTCTTGGAAGCTGGGATGACACAGGCACTGCCTGCCAGTTCTGTTTCATCCCAGGAAAAGCTCAGTGAGATTTTCAGGAAGAATTCAGGCCCTGAAGCAAGGAATTTGTTGTGGATCTCGTGCTACACCCACTGTAAGAACCTTTCAGGGTCAACAATAGATTTGGGAATTCCTAAACGGAACAGGCACCTGCTTGTCTCACCTTGGAATTTAATCTTTCCGTGCACAAAATCACACCTTTAACTGGCAAAACTGGTGGAGTATTCCAGAACGGATTGCCAGGTCATTCCTTTCATTTTCCTGTGGGGTAGAAAAGAGGATTTTAGAGGGTGAGTGTTCCTCCGAGCTTCCCAAAGATGTTTCATGGCACCAAGGGATTGTTTGGACTGGAAGGGACCTTAAAGGACATCCAGTGCCACCCCTGCCATGGCAGGGACACCTCCCACTGTCCCAGGGTGCTCCAACCTGGCCTTGGGCACTGCCAGGGATCCAGGGGCAGCCACAGCTGCTCTGGGAATTCCATCCCAGCCAGGAATTCCATCCCAAAATCCCATCTAACCAGTGGGAAGCCATTCCCTGGGTCCTGTCCCTCCAGGCCCTTTTCCCAAAATCTCTTTCCCAAACTCTCTTGGAGCTCCCCTTAAAAATGTAGGGAAGTTTCACCATCTCCTCTCTGGGAAGTCTTGATGTAAATGTTAAAAGATGATTAACCCTCATTTGATGATCCTGTTGATGAGACACGTCAGACTGGAATAATAATAATAATAATAATAATAATAATAATAATAATAATAATAATGTCTGCGTGATTTAGGGTGCCAATCAGCCATCTTGAATTGAGGTTTCTCCTTCCATTTGAAATTTCTCGAAGAGATTTGGGGTGAGCAGATATGATCCAAGAGAACCTCCAGGCAGCCCATGTGGGACAGAGAAAGGCTTGGGAGGATCCTCATGGAAATCAAATATCCATGTTCAAACATTGGATTGTGTCCAACAGTGGCCACCCATTCCCAATCCTCGCCAATTAATGGGATTAATTTTTAGTCAAATAACCTGTCAAACCACATCCCACATATCTATTCATGGAAATTTGGGATTTTTTTTTTATAGACAGCAGGGACCACGTCAATATTTTGTGATGCAGAACTGCAAATGCACAGATTCCTTTGGCATATTCCTGCTTGTTTGGTGTCTTGGGAGACACAGGACCAGAAATTTCAGGGATCTGTCAATGCTGGTGTCTCCTGGATTAAAAAAAAAAATCCTAATTTTGGGAGGGGAATCATATAAAACAGGCAGAAAACCCAACAGCAACATCCATCTCTCCTCAACTGTACCTCCACATGGAAAAGTTGTGTTTAATTGGATTCAGGAGGACTGGCTGGAGGAAGTTCAGATGGGATTCATCCCAGTTAATTATACTCTCCCTGCCTTTTTGGGAAGCTTAAAAGGTCAGTTAAATATCAAAGCAGGCTGTTCCCTCTGTCATTTCCAGGTTTAATTCCTCCATTTGAACGGGATTCAGGATCTCTGTACAAATCCACAGGACAGTGAGACAGCAGGAGAATTCCAAAATGAATAGAATGTGTCCAAAAAACGTACACAGATAATTTTTAAAAGGGCTATCTGGGAAAATAAGAAGTGTTTTATCCCCATTTTTTTAGGTGAGAGAGAGAGAGGTAAGAAGCTGATTTTCTGATTTTCCAGAGTTGTAGGAGACTCCATAGCCCAGCGAGAAGATCCATCAAAACCTCTCGAGGCTTTGGAAGACGTGGCAACTCCGTTTTCCTGCTCCACGTGGTCGAGTTCCACTTTATTTTATTGGAAAATAAACGTTTCCAGCACGCAGCTGATTTCAACTACTCTGAGGGTTTCAGCCTGAGCAGATCCTGCTGAAAAAAAAAAAAAAAAGAAAAAATAAAAAAAGAGGCTCCCGGGAGGGTTGTGGGTTTAATCATCATTACTTTCCCTGCCTCTCTCATCTTTCCTCACCACCCCTAATCTGTGCTGCTGCATCTGCAGATAAGAGTCAGCAGAATCTCTGGGGCTGAAGGATGGTCTGAGGGAGGAATTCTTTCCTTTGAAAGCCTGGGAAGTGGTCCCCTGGGTGTGTCATTAAGCTGGAGGCAAAAGCAGATGCAAGCTCAGATTATCTGCTGGTGACAGCCCAAATAAAACCCGGTAATTGGCAGGGCAGGGGGGGACAGGCAGCGAGTGCTGTGCTGTTGAATCTGAATGAGGAATGGCTGGGGAAAAACAGGGATTTTCCTGTGAAAAAAAATCTTGGGAGTTTCACTTCTGTGCACAGGGAGTGAGTGTGACATCCTCCATTCCTCCTGCAAACAAGGAAGGTGACGGTACAAAGAGAAAATATCGGGTTTGTGTTCACTCTCTGCCTGAATATTTTCCTCTCTGCTGGACTGGAAATTTATTTCAGTGCTTGGCACCTGGGAAGAGCTGTTATCTCCAGAGTTTTTTCAGCAATTAATATTTCTCTCAAACCTCCCTTCCAACCCCTGACAATTTTAATCCTACTTGTGATGGAATCACAGAATGGTTTGGGTTGGGAAGGACCTTAAAGACGATCTGGTTTCAACCCTCCTGCCATGGGCAGGGACATCTCCCACTGTCCCAGGCTGCTCCAAGTGTCCAACCTGGCCTTGGGCACTTCCAGGGATCCAGGGGCAGCCACAGCTTCTCTGGGAATTCCATCCCAGTCCCTCCCCACCCTCCCAGCCAGGAATTCCTTCCAAATATCCCACCTAACCCTGCTCTCCTTCATCTTAAGGCCATTACCCCTGTCCCATCACCCCAGACCCTTATCTAAATTCTCTTCCCATCCTTCCAGGAAGCCCCATTTTTTTATGGGAAGCAGAAGGATCGCTGACACTGCGTCCCAGTGCTCAGACCCCAAAAGCCGGAGAGTAAAACCAACCAATAAACCAAGCAAAATCCCTAAAAATATTTGTCCCCTGCTGATTTGAACCTGAGGAAGCACCCATGACAGAATATCCTTGCCCTCTCCATAGGTGCTACTGGCAGTTGGAGCTGCTGGTTTGTTTAGTTGGGAATTTTGCAGGATGTTTGATTTCTAGGAATGGGCATTGTGGATAAGGCTTGTTTGTTTTGGCTCTGTTTCCATGGGGATAAACAGAAGTGGAGTGATTAATTTCCATTCTGTTGCCATGGTTATTAATAATAATGAGGTGATTATTACTGCACTGTAAACCTGACAGCAATTCCAACGCTGCCATAAAAAATGAGAGAGGGAGAGAGAGAGAGAGAGAGGGGAAAAAAAGCAACAATGAAAGAGCTGGAGCTGATCCTGAGCCCGGGAAAATCAGCACTCACACGTTGCCTTCGATGAGAGGCAATGAAATAAAAGATGTGTTCTTGGAGAGCCTGGACTTGCAGACAGAGCAATATTAATAAAACAAGTGATAGATGAGAAGCCCTCACTGACTTCAGCAGATTTGCACCCACTGAGATTTGATGAGGCCGGAGATCTGCCAGCACAAAAGTCCCACCTGGTTCACACATCCAATGGAAAATCAGGATGTGCTCAGTATTCCCTGGATCGGGCTCTATCTTATTATTTTCACTCCAAAAAGCGGTGGTGCTGTGTGGGGGTGATGAGTAGAGGCGAGTAAAAATATAATTAAAAAAACAAGCGGCAGCTCTTCCCCCCGGGTGAGTAATAAGCAACTCCCACATTCCTGGTACCTGGTCAGCTGGCTCTGCCTCCCTGCTCCAAGTGATTTGTATTCCTCCTGGAGACATTGCCATGGTGTTGGAACAACAAGTAACACTCCGTTCATCAGATTGTCCCCGCGGGTGAGATCACATTCGGCGAGGATTCCGCGCTCGGAGCCGCGATGGTTTGCAGACTTCCGTCCTTCCCAGTCCCGGCCTGGGTGAGGAAAGCTCGGGATTGGCAAATCCCAGCCCCTGGGCAGAGTTGTTGTTGTTATTTTATGGCTGACTGGGACTCAGCATCAGCCTTGGAACGGCAGGAACAGGATGAGAAAGTGACTGCTCGCGTTCTTCTCCCCAAAGCCACAGCCTGGGCCGCGAGTTTTCCACGTTTCCTCTCCCAAACCAGGGGAAATTATTTTGTGTGTTTGGTTCTTCCTTCCCCCGCGTCTCATTTCGGTTTGGGAGCGCAGCACCAACCTTCCCATCCTGTCCTTTGCCGTCCTTTATCAGGATGGCGCCTTGGGCAAAATAAAACCCGCAGCCCGGCTGCTTCCCAGATCTCCTTGTGTGCTGAGGTGGCTCCAAAGGGAACGGGACAGCGGAGCAGCACTGGCTGTCAAACGCTGCCACGGAGCCAGGGTGAGAAATAAAAACTCTTGGCTGTGGAGAGATTCCAAAGCAAAATGGGGCTGTCAAGGGTTTTCTCCTTCAAACAGGAATCCCTGTTCCCACAGAACCCCAGAACGGGTTGGGTTGGAAGGGGCTGATAGGGAAAAAGTGTGTGGACGTCTTCACAATTCCATGGGTTGGAATTTCCGCAGGGAAAGGAAGAGGGACACGTGCAGGAGGGAGTTTGGGATACAAGGAGGGAGTTTGGGATAAAAGGAGGGAATTTGGGATAAAAGGAAGGAGTTTGGGATAAAAGAAGGGACTTTGGGATAAAAGAAGGGACTTTNTAAAAAGGGGGAGTTTGGGATAAAAAGAAGGGAGTTTGGGATAAAAGGAGGGAGTTTGGGATAAAAGGAAGGAGTTTGGGATAAAAGGAGGGAACTTGGGATAAAAGGAGGGATTCTGGGATAAAAGAAGGGAGTTTGGGATACAAGGAGGGAGTTTGGGATAAAAGAAGGGAGTTTGGGATAAAAGGAGGCTGCACCTTTCTGCATGGAAAATCCCACTGGGAAACCCAGTGTCCATAAAGCAGACAGAGGAGTCCTGCAGCTTTACTTGGATAAAGGGAGAGAGGCCACTGGGGCGCATCCCCACAGGGTTTTCTCTCTCGAGGTTTTGGAGGCTGGCAGATTAAAGATAAAACAGATTTAAAAGGTGTTTATAGTAATACTTAAGAATGGGATCATCACTTGTCAAGATGGATCTGAAACTTGGAAAGTGTGGAAAATAAATTGCAGAGTCATACAAGAGCTTTGGTTGGAAGGGACGTGACAAATCACCTCGTCTGGAGTGGCAGGGCAACCTCCCACTGGACCAAATTTCTCAGGGACAGCAAAAGAAATTCGTTTTTAAATCATAAACAGCCACACTGAGATGAAATCTTCAGGAACATGAAATAAAACGCAGGAATATTTCCAAAAGCTGTCTGATTCCTGCCTGCTCCAAGTGCAAAGCACCTCTCCTGACACCCCCACACACACATATTACACCACACTTACACACTCTTGTAACAACAACCCCCTTTGGCTGGGAGCACATGGAAACGGGAGAAACTCCCGGCGTGTTTGGTCTGAAAGAGAAGAAAAGGGAAAAAAAAAAAATAAATAAAAATTCCAACCCCAAGTTCCGGAGCAATCCTGAGCGATGCAGCACAATCTGCCCGGGATGGAGGAGGGAAGGGGATGGGGGCAGAGGGAGAAAAGGAGGAGGGGGCAAGACAAGTTCGTGGTTAGATGGGAGCTCCCACCCATTTCCTTTCCTGGCCCTTCCCAGGCATGTCAGAGCCGGCAGCCAAGACAAATCCAAATCTCCCGAGCCCGCGGACAGACAGACAGACACACAGACAGACAGACAGCACCGCTCACGGAGAGCCAGCCCAGCCCTGGAGGAGGGGACGAGGGGGAAAGCATGGCCAAGGGGGCAGTGCCCTCTGCTGCCAAAGCACCGCTGTGGAGGTGGAGGATTTCGGGGGGAAAAGTGAGGGATGGGGCCCCTGGGGATTTGTGGATAAAGAGCCGGAGCGGGGAACCGGAGAGCGGTTCGTGTGAGGGCAGCAGGGGTCACCTGAGGGCTCGGAGGGACTGAGGGGAAATGGATCCAAACGTGTCCCATCCCCTCACTGCTCTGCTCCCATGAGGTGAAATGGATCCCATGGCGTCCCATCCCCTCACTGCTCTGCTCCCATGGGTTTCCATGAGGTGAAATGGATCCCATCGTGTCCCATCCCCTCACTGCTCTGCTCCCATGAGGTGCAGTGGATCCCATGGTGTCCCATCCCCTCCCTGCTCTGCTCCCATGAGGTGAAGTGGCTCCAATGGTGTCCCATCCCCTCACTGCTCTGCTCCCATGAGGTGAAATGGATCCCATGGTGTCCCATCTCCTCACTACTCTGCTCCCATGAGGTGAAGTAGAACCATGATGTGCCATCCCCTCACTGCTCTGCTCCCATGAGCTTCAATAAGCTGGGATCCTTGTCCATCCTTGGATTCCTTGAGCTGGAGTCCTTGGAGCTGGGATCTCCTTGCTGGGGAGTTCCCAGAGCTGTGTTTTGATACCAAAGGTGGTGGCACAACCAAAGCTGTGCCTCTGGATGGGATCCTCACCTCCGTGGGATGCTGTGGACCAGAGCTGGAGCTGGGCATGGGCCACAGCATCTCCACAGGGAAACAGAGGGCAAGTGAGAGGGGTGTGAGGAAGCTGCACCTACTCAACACCTCCCAGAAAATATCTCCATGGTACCTTGTGAAGGCTGACCTAGAACAGAGACTGGACAGAGCTAAAGAATAAAGCAGGGATTTATTCAAAGGATCTCCTCCATGGATCCACCTTGGGCAGCACCAGAGCCCAGCCAGGGCTGCACCCAAGATGAACCAAAATGGGCACAAAATGCACGGCCGGGCACGGGCTCTGGCACTGGGATCAGTTCTGCTCCATTTGCAGATTGCAGTTCATTGTTCATTCCAGCTTTAGCTCATGCACTCCCACCCTGCTTGTTTTTCTCTCCTCAGCCCACGGTGTTTGTGCTCTTGGGCTGAGATTTGGATCATTTGTCCTTGGTGCCCAGCTGGAGAAGGAATTGTTTTGTCTCCCTGCTTTGTGCAGAGAGCTCAGCATGCCCTGATGTGAAGCTCAGAACTGCACACTAGAGCAGCACAGAACCTGAAAATATAAAAGCTCAAACCTGAGGTGTCATCCAGGAGAAGAGTGGCTGTTGCTAAGGAAAACTGGCAAACCTCCTTCAGTGGGCTGGAGCTGCTGCTGGAGGAACCCAGCAAGGGCCAAACAGCACCAGCAGAGAGGAGCAGATCCCTGTCCCCACTTGGGGCCACCAGACCAAAATCAGGGGCCCTGCCACCTGTTTTATCCCTCAGAGTGCTCATCACCCATGAAAACAGAGCCCGAATCCACCAGCCAGAGGGAAATGATGTCTGGAGGAGACCATGAGATGTTCCCTTCTCCTATTCCAAGTGTCCCCTGAGGGGCTCTCTCAGTGTCACCAGTCTGTGTCCCTTTTCTCTGTCCACACCTCCTCTCTTCACACCAGGAACCTCCTTAGTGTTGGAATATTCCCGGGAGCTTTGTCCCTAATATATGCCCATGGTCTAAAATAATAAGGATAATAACATAAATAATTTGCATGTAAAAATAAGAATTTAGCTGTATATGAGCAGCATCTTGTTAATAATATTGTTTATTTGATCTTTACTACTTACACTCACATTTTCAAGACTTTTCTCTTGACATCTGAGGAATTCAAACTTTCCTCCAGCATTTTTTTGGCACACACTCCCTCCTTTGAGATTTGAGAAAAACATCAGTTATTAGGAGAAAGTTTGAGATAAGTCATAAAAGGACATTGAGGAAAAGAAAACCAAAAATAACCAAAAACAATCAAACAAAAAAAATTCTTAAAATCTTGAAATAAATATATGTTTTTTTTTTTAACGGGAAGCCTGAAAATCTATGGATTTTTTTAATGGAAACCCTGAAAATCTATGGAATTTTTTTAATGGAATAAACAGTCCAATTTACAGGTATAATTAGGTAACCCCCTAATTTCATATCCTTTTTAGAGTTATCTCCATCACAAACCCCTTGCAGCCGTAGCTCTTAGTTTTCCACTCTTTTACCTTTCCCATCTTTCTCCTGTCCCTCTTCTTCCTCTCTTGATCCCACCCAGTCCTCAAAATAAAAAGTTTTTGTGTTCTGTTCACGTCTGTCCAGGTGGGACAAGAGGAACCCAAGGATTTCCTTTCTTCCTCCTCATTTTCTTCTCCTCCATGCCACGTTTTCCATGAAATCAGAACTGGTGTCCTGCACCCAGAAGGTGCAAGAGAGAAGAAAAGGAACAGTTGGATGCTGTGGAACTTGGGGGTTGCAGCACAGGGTAAGAACCAAGATTCCCATTTCCAAGGCAAAGCTGGAATTTCAGGGAACACCTGCTTTGTTCTGACGTGGAGTGTGAGCAAAGCCAAGGAATTCCAGATTTTCAGCCTCTTCATCAAAATCAACGCGAAGGAAACTGAATCGGGAACTTTGGGAATTACAGGAACTGCAGCCAGAGTTTGTGTTCACACCTACACCTGCGGTTCACGAGCCCCGAGGGACGGGTTTCGTGCAGATTGGAAAATCAGGAATGATATAAAGCCCTAATCATTAGTTCACACTTCTTCCTGACTCACGGATATCATCACATCCATGCTGGATGAGGGCCCAGGGAATGGGATTCTCCACTTTTGGTGTGCCTTGCACGGCATCTCCGCTGCAGGTCGTGTGGGGAGGAAAGGATTCCAGGATTTAATGGAAAGCTCATGGATTGGGGTGAGGACAGGGAGAGGTGTGAGGTGTCCCCAGCTCTAGAGGCACTCCCGGCCTCTCTGGGATCCAGGCAGCACTCAGAACTCTTGGGAAGGTTATGGACGAAGGAATGTGAGAGTATCCATGTGCTAAATTGCAATGGAAGCAAATAAAGCCCAAATAGGCCAGGAGTTGGATTTCCATGATCCTTGTGGGTCCCTTCCAGCTCCAGATATTCCATGATTCTATGATTAAAACAAAGAGAGATGTGGGAGTTCCTCTCTAAGTCTCCGATTTATTGACTGAGAAGGTCAAGGATCCTTTTCACCACAGGGTTCCAACTTCAGGGGTCAGAAGAAATCCAGGCATTTTTTTTCCCTCGTATAAAATTTTCCAGTAATTTTGAGGAGAGGCTGACCCAAGCCTCTTTGAGGTCACCCAAAAGACTTTTCTCTCTTTCAGTCTCCTCTTCTGTGTGTCATTGCTTGGAAAAGGTTTGTACAGGGCCTCATCCATGCAGTGACCTCGTGACATCCCGGGATCACCTGTGGGAGGCCAGATTGGTGCCTTGCGCAGGCTGGCCTAGACCAGAGACCAGACAGAGCTAAAGAATAAAGCAGGGATTTATTGAAAGGATTTCCTCCATGGATCCACCTTGGGCAGCACCAGAGCCCAGCCAGGGCTGCACCCAAGATGAACCAAAATGGGCACAAAATGCACGGCCGGGCACGGGCTCTGTCCCTGGGATCAGTTCTGCTCCATTTGCAGATTGCAGTTCATTGTTCATTCCAGCTTTAGCTCATGCACTCCCACCCTGCTTGTTTTTCTCTCCTCAGCCCACGGTGTTTGTGCTCCTGGGCTGAGATTTGGATCATTTGTCCTTGGTCCCCAGCTGGAGAAGGAATTGTTTTGTCTCCCTGCTCTGTGCAGAGAGCTCAGCATGCCCTGATGTGAAGCTCAGAACTGCACACTAGAGCAGCACAGAACCTGAAAATATAGAAGTTAAACCTGAGGCATCACGGTCATCTAAAATTCCTTATCAAATTCACCTCAGGTTCATTTGGGGAGCACAAAACCTCTGTTTCAGGGTTTGTCCTCTCTGGCCAGGGCTGAGGGTGAGTGAGGCATTCAGGCTGTTGGATTTTTTAGGACACAGCCGCCAAGTCAGACACTTGAGAAAAGCCAAAATGAGGAACCGGAGAAGCCAAGGAATGATTCAGAACAAGTGCAAGACAAGAGAGTGGGAAGCCACAGCGTCTCCTCTGCATGTCCAAACAGGGCAAGGATCCCACAAGGCAAAAACAAAGTCAGGTGGGCTGGGAAGAGGCGAAAAAAAGGCGTCAGAGCTGAGAGAGGCGGGTGAGAACAAGCCACGGAAACGTGGCCGCAGCCAAGCTGAACATGGAGCAGCCAAAAGCAACTGAGAGACTCCTTCTGCTCCCAGATGGGTGGAGAAACCACAGCTCTGGGTTTCTGCTCCTGTCCGGAGTCTCCTGGGGAGTGGACTGTGGTCAGCTGTAACAGGAGCGGTCAGGAGGACAAGGAGGAAGGTGAGGGTGGAAAAGGGATCAGGTGGAACATTCCCCTGGATCCCTGGAAGTGTCCAAGGCCACTAGAGGGGCTTGGAGCACCCTGGGATGGTGGAAGGTGTCCCCGCTCCTGGCAGGGGATCAGAACAAGATCATTTTCAAGGTTCCTTCCAACCAAACCCACTCTGGGATTCTGGAGGAAATCCTCAAGGCCATATCATGACTCAACTTCATCAGGTTGCTGCTGATCTCAAACATTAATTAATTAAAACCCCAGTACCCAAACTGAATTTTCTTTTTCCTTTGGGGAAAACCATCCATTAAGAAGAAAAGAAAAATAGATTTTCANGGGAAAACCACCCATTAAGAAGAAAAGAAAAATAGATTTTCAATCATCTTCCCTAAATCCTCAAAAATAAGAAAAAGTTATCCCCCCAAAAAACAAATTCACAAGGAATATGAAATAAATTAAATCAAACAATATATTAATAATTAATTTATAACTATCATATAATATTAATAATGAAACTGGGGCAGGTTTGATTGGGAAGGGAAGATAGTGAAATCTAAGACTTCCGTCCTTATTTATGGAGGAAGGGATGATGGAATAAGTTGATAAAACGCTTTTGCCAATCTTCACAAGATTTGATATTTTTCTTGCAGTTTCAGCTTGAAGGAATTAGTCATTATATGGGGAAATGAGCTCTTTTAAAACAAAACAAAAAACAAACCCATTTTCAACATTTTTTTTTAGTTTTCATAGTGTTCAAACGAATCCTGAGGAAGTCAACTTTAAAAGAAAAATAAATATCATCCTGTTCAATGAATTTTTAAATCAGAATTTAAGGTCTACCTCCTTCTTTTATTTTTCCCATCTTTTCTGTGCTCCCTGAGAGGATTAATGAATTAAAATGCTATTATTCATTCGCACCAATATAAACAGATTTATTCTATTTTAATGCTTATTAATGAAGACCAAATTAAATTTGTTTGGAATACCATCATCAAAACTGGATCTCAGACATTTATAACAAAGGCATTAAAAATAAAACCATCAAGAATTAATTTATTTTCATTTCCCTGCATTTCTTAAGTACAGAGTCTGTGCAGAGCCTAAACTGTCTTAGGAGACACAGAAATTAAAAATTTGCTGATTTCCAAGATAGGAGATGGAATTGAGGATGCCACTCACTTTATTTTAGGAGGATTGAATGGAAGTAGGATGGTTCCCCTTACAGAACGTGCATTTCCCTGGGATGCCTTGTGCAGGCTGGCCTAGAGCAGAGACTGGACAGAGCTAAAGAATAAAGCAGGGATTCATTCAAAGGATTTCCTCCATGGATCCACCTTGGGCAGCACCAGAGCCCAGCCAGGGCTGCCCCCAAGATGAACCAAAATGGGCACAAAATGCACGGCCGGGCACGGGCTCTGTCACTGGGATCAGTTCTGCTCCATTTGCAGATTGCAGTTCATTGTTCATTCCAGCTTTAGCTCATGCACTCCCACCCTGCTTGTTTTTCTCTCCTCAGCCCACGGTGTTTGTGCTCCTGGGCTGAGATTTGGATCATTTGTCCTTGGTCCCCAGCTGGAGAAGGAATTGTTTTGTCTCCCTGCTCTGTGCAGAGAGCTCAGCATGCCCTGATGTGAAGCTCAGAACTGCACACTAAAGCAGCACAGAATCTGAAAATAGAAAAGCTAAACCTGCAGAATCGCTATGTTCAGGATAAACAGGGTCCGCAGTGATGGGATTTGTGGAGTTCCCAGCACTGCAGGCAGCTGGGGTNGTCACATCCACGGCCTGCTCGCTTTTCCCATCACCTCCCTGACGTCACATCCCTTGGAAGGAACCTCCACGAACTCCAGGGATTGAAGAGGGTGTTTAAACCATCACATTTCCCTAATCCCTGTCTCTATTGTCTGCAAACAGTAGGAGAAGGGGAATGCAGCCCGGAGAGCCGGGAGCCACGGACGCCTCGCGCTGGATGGAGGACAGGAACCAGCCGCGCTCGTTAGTCCTTAAATTAGCAAAGCGCTGCCAAGGTAACGGCTCTCTCCACAATATTGTTGTCTTGACTAAACAACTTTCCCTAAGCTCCGTTGAAATAATCTGTTTTTTCACCTGCAGGAGTGAAACATTCGAGCCGACATTCCAAGACGGATCTGGTTAAGGCCATAAAAATTTTGTGGTAACCTATATATTATTTTTATGCATATGCTTAACACGATGTGTTTTATGAACGTGCTAAAGTGCAATAAATCACCTAAAATGTGGTGTAAAACACTTCAGGCTCTTAGCAGAGTATCAGATGCTCGCACATATTCCACACAAGCACGGGCTTGTGCAGATGCAGGAGGGTAGGGACATGTCATCTCCTGGGAATGGCAGAAAGATGGGAATATGGCTTCTCCTCGGCGTGGGAGGTCGGGAGAGCTGCCCCTGGCTCTGTGATGGATTAGCAGCCAAAATGAAGACAGAATATGTGGAAGAGCGGCGCAGCTCCAGCGCTTACTGGGTGAAATCCCAACAACTGGAGTTTCACGGGAATTGCGTTGCAAGAGAGAGGAATTCCGTCGCTTCTGGTGGATAAAGACACTGGAATTCCTGCTTTTGTAGCAGCCCAACGTGAGGAGGAAAATAAAGGAAGGGAAGGGAAGGGAAGGGAAGGGAAGGGAACCCCTCAGCTGCCTCTGCTGAGGGTCAGGATCCAGAGTGGATGAGGTCTGGATTAACCTGCTCTTCCCAGTTCCCTTGGATTTATGGATCTGGGATCAGAGCACCATTCCATACCATGTCCTTCATTTTTCCAGCTCCAGCAAGCGTGGCCTAAGTTTAGATCCTTAAGTCAGGCTGGAGAAGCATCCAAAAAGCTTTTTAAGGTAAGGGATTGGAAAAATTTGCAGATGAAGGTGCTTCATAATTTTTCATATCCTGTTCATCATTTCCAAGTCATTTTGGAAAAACAGGCATGAAAGAAATTACCCTCTTTTACTTAATTTTTTAAATTGAGTAAATTAATTTTAAATTAAGTAAATAATGTGGTCATAATTATCCTTTTTGCTTATAACACTTACAAAATATTAGAAATTAGTTAAAAAGAGGGACTTGGCACAGGAATTTGGGCAAAGATTTGATGTCATTGGTCTGCAGATTTGATATCCTGCTGCAGTGATCATCAGTGAAGGACATGGTGGGAATCTGGGAATGTTGGGGTTGTCCTGTGGAGGGCCAGAATTGGATTCAGTGATCCTTGTGGCTCCCTCCTAACTCAGGATATTCCATGATTCAATATCCTAAAGCTTTAAATGGGTAAAAAACAGGTGGATTTCAAATAAATGGTGCTGTGAGCAGAGAAGGGATAAAGAGTGAATGTTTAATTTAGAATTTTTACTGTTTTTTGAGTGACTGGCATCAGGGATCTCTTCCTGAGGTGATTTCAGTTGTCCAGGAACTCCCAATCCCTACACCCAGGAGTTTAGGATAAGGCAGCTCCAAGAGAAGCATCAGATGGGTGAGGTGGCAGGAGAGCTGGAAGCTGGAAATATCCCAGCAAGTTTCATATCCTGCCCGTGCTCCACCAAAACCAACACATTTCCCCAGAGCACTTCACTCTCATCGAGGTGAGGAAGTGTTTTCCAATGGAAAAATATTCCATGTGACCAGATCTTACAAAAGGTCATTTCGGGCCCCAGCAAAATTAATTTGGGTTCTTTGAAAGTGGGCATCCACAGGGAGCAGGTGATTTTTTTATTTGTTTTAACAAATAATTTGTTTGTTTTCACTTGAGGAAACTCCCGTTGACTTTGGCTGAGCTCAGGTTTCAGCCCTGAGAGCAGGCAGTCAGAAAACTCCAAATTATGGACTTAAATGTGCTGGGGAAATGGCTCTGGGTAATTATGGAGTGGGAGATTTTTTTTGGGGGGTTAGGAATGAGAGGAAAAGAAGAAGCAGGAGGAGACAGTGGAATAAAAGGTCTGAAGAGCAAAGCCTGCTCCTTTGTTTTAGCTGAAATCCATGGGATTCAGTATGCCTCTCATGGACCAATCAAAATCAGCCTCAATTTCCCAAAAACCAAAGAATCCCATAGATTCCCAAACCCACAGGAGAGGCTCTGGAACGGCAGGAGTGTGCAATATCAGCCAGTGTTTGTTGGTGTCCAGGGGTAAGCCCAGATCCCGTGCTGGAAGTTTGGGAAGTCTCCTGTCCTGGTGGAATTCATGGAATCACCAAGCTGGTGGTGGGATCACCACAACGATTTGGAATTCTTCTCTCCTGACAGTAAAACAGGCACCAGAGGGCTTTCAAAACATGAGAAGGGAAAGGAATAAAAATGAGGGAAAAAAGGAAAAACAGGGAAATTCAGGACAAGGATCAAGGCTGGGTTTGGGACATGGCTCGAGATGGATTCACGTTCTCGGACCAGGACCCAGAGGGACAGGAGGATGTGAGAGCTGTGGGATGTTGTGTGGGTGAAGAAGGGGAGGAAGCTCCACTACCCCCATTTTTAACTTTTCTGCCCTTCTCACCAAACTTCCAGCACGTCAGTCCCAAATTTCAATGAGAAAAAACGGGGAGACGCCGGTGGGAAAATGTTGGTGAGCTGATGACAACCCTTGGGATATTTCCAAGTTAACCATCCTGGAAACATGGAACATCCAGAGTTGGAAGGGATCCATCAGGACCATCAATCCAATTCCTGACCCTGCAGAGACCCCCCAACAATCCCACCCTGGGCATCCCTGGGAGCGTTGTCCAAACACTCCTGGAGCAGCCTCGGGGCCGTGCCCAGCTCCCTCTGGGGGAAGAACCTTTCCCTAAATCCAACCCAACCCTCCCCTGACAGGGATGATGATCCCACCCCTTCCCTGGCATCCTGTTCCAGTTCTCGACAACGCTTTCAGTGGAAATGTTTTTTCCTAATATCCAATCTAAACATCCCTTGGTGCAACTTGAGGCCTTTTCCTCTTCTCTTGCTCCTTGTTCTGTGATGCAGAAGTGGCCAGAAGGATCTGCTACTCCAAAATTTAAATAAATATAAATAAAAATAGATAATTATTTCAATAAATCTATATTTAAATGTCATAAAATAATGTCCTAAAGGATTTTTTGGCAGCTCAGTTGAAGTGTCTTTGGAAAACAAGACAAGTTTAAAAAAATCCAGCTCATGTGGATTCCCATTTCCAAATTTGGGATATCCTCCTTTTGGTTCTGCTGTAAATATTTCAAGAAGAAAGCAGAGAATTTTCTTTGTTTCTTCCTCACAGTTCCAATTATGGGATTAAAATATTGATTTATTACAGCATTGAGAGGGATAAAACTCCAGTGTTTTTATGTAATTCGGACCACGGCTCCCTTTTTATCTCTGCTGCCAAGAGCTGGAGCAGTCCCTTCCCATGGCTGCCGGAGCTGGAAATGTCTGCCAAAATCACAGAGATTCCCAAAGTCCTACTGTCTTCCAGTGATCCATGAAAAAGCAGCTTCCAAACGCTTCCTCCAGGCAGACAAAAACACCAAACCACTCAGAATTAGGAATGGCTTGAGGAAATTTAGTGATCTGCTACCCCAAAACCTCTCCCGAGACCCAAAGTTGGAGACATCAAAGCTTGGACTGGCCTCAAAGCTTAAATTTCCAATTATTTTTAAGTCCCACAGCTTTAATTTTTGAAGTTTGGGGGGGTTTACGTCTTTGTTTTCTCACCTAAAGTGCCCTCAAATGTGAATTATGTCGTGACCTGGAGCGGCAGAACAAATCTGAGCGCATATTTCAGGTCACCCAGACCTCCAGACAACCTGCAAGTGGTAACAACCTTTCATCACTTCTCCCTTTTTCCTGCTGGAAGTGGGAATACTGCAGCCCACTGGATTTTGTGCTGCTTTCCCCGTGGAGCAGCTGGTTTGGATCTGGAAGTTGTGTAGCTGCACTTGAGTCGGTGCTGAACCTGAATTATTTTGTCTCATTGAGCTGTGCCGTTGTTGAGCCATAAATATTCCTGCTGGAAGAATGGAATCCGAAATTTTTAGGGAGAAAGAAAGAAGGGAAAGGAGGGGAGAGGAATGGACAGGAGAGAGAAGGAAAAGGAAAAAGAAAAACAATATCTCCAACATTTTTTATTTTCCACTATATTAACATTTTTCTTTTCTTTTTTTTTTTTTTTTCCTGTAATGTTGAAAATAAAGGAAAAACACTTTTTCCTTTAGCCAGCCCTTGAAAATCCAATTCCAACCCAGTGGTGATTAATCTGAACAATCTCACTTTTCCATTTCAACTGCTTCCCAGATGGGAAAGGGAAGGATCCTTCCAGCAGGAAGAGCCCAGCAGGCCCTGTCCAAGGTTCTAGTCCAGCTTCCCACCAGCGGCATTCCCTGATATCTTCACCCCCATCCCAAATTTATCTTCAAACCGCCTCAGGAACAGCTTCTGACTGTAATTATGCAGTCAGACATTCCAACCCACCTGCAGGGAGAGAGGGAAGAGCCAGGAGATGGAGACAGGTCTGAGTGGTTTTTCCATGTGTTTCCAAGTGGTGTCCTTGGAGTTGTCTGAATCCATGGGAGATCCTCAGGGAACAACATTTTGGTCTGAAAAGTGGCAAGTTCAATGTTTGTGCCTTCCTTGGGGCTTTCTACCAGTGTTTTGTGGCTTCCTAAAGATCCCAGGTGGCTCCACACCCCCACAAAGGACACGTGAAGTATTATTTGTTGCTAATTAGTCTTTCTGCTCAATGGAGTAGCAGTTATGTCATTAACACGAGCTTTGGGAGAATGGCCATTTATGGGAGAATTAAGATTCCCAGGTTTTTTAGGGCATTTCACTCCCCAGCTCCTCTCAAAACCCAGATTTTACACACAACCTCCATAGCCAAGTTCAAGAACGTTCCCCTGCATTGTGCTGGTCTTCCTGGGCAATTTTTGGAGGGAGAGGAAGCAAAAAATTATGATTATTATTATTATTATTATCATCACTATTATTATTATTATTATTACTTCTGGGAGTGCCAGGTGTTGCTGGGAAAAACAGAATTTGTTGGTGGCAACAACCACAACCAACTTTCCTTTCCATAGCCTGGGGAGATCCAAACTTGGCACACCCCACAGACAACTTCACCAGGACAATTTTGCCGCTTGAAACAACACTTTGCTTTGTGTATTCCTTGAGCCAGCCTGGAATTTAATCCGTGTTTCTTTAGAACTGAGTCACACCAGGCTGTTGATCTGAGCATTCATTAATAAGGGATATTTCATGGAAGGCTGAGGAAATCTAAGACTGCTGTAGGCTGGAATGAAAGCCTTGGTGGTTTGTGGCTTGTCCTCAAAAATGGTTTTCTTGTCCAAATACGTGACCTGAATATATTTGTAAAATAATTAATCTGTGGGACCACATCTGTGCTAATGAACTGAACAACGTCCACGGAGCTGGAATTTATTAAGTGGTTGGAACAGTCTATAACGGGAACTTCAGACTTTAAGTCTGTCTAAATCCTCCCAATTTAGAGATTATTTGAGTGCTGGAACATTTCTGGTGCCACAGCTTGTCCTGAGAGGTTGTGGAATCCCCAGGCCAGGCTGGACAGGGCTTGGATCACCCTGGGACAGTGGAAGGTGTCCCTGCCCATGGCAGAGGTGGCACTGGGTGATCTTGAAGGTCCTTTCCAACCCAAAAACCTTCTGGGATTCTTTACACACCCAGATGACAAGGACACAGAGGATGATGGATTTTCACATCTACGTCTCACATAATTCTAGGTGATTGATTCAAAAAGCAAGGCAGAGAAGGATCAGAGATAGGGAAACATGGAATAAAACTGGTCTAACCCAGGTTGTACATCTTGAGCTTATTTGTGTCCAGTTCCCACATTTTTTATTTCTTTACACATCTCTCCTTGGCCTTTTATTTCCTGATGTTCCTTTTCTTCTGCTCTTCAGANTGCGATGGATTTTCATATCTACATCTCACAGAATTTTAGGTGATTGATCCAAGCCTTTCCCAAGATCAATCACCTGTAAAAAGCAAAGCAGAGAAGGATCAGAGAAAAGGAAACACGGAATAAGACTGGTCTGACCCTGGTTGTACATCTTGAGCTTATTTGTGTCCAGTTCCCACATTTTTTATTTCTTTACACATCTCTCCTTGGCCTTTTATTCCCTGATGTTCCTTTTCTTCTGCTCTTCAGACGATGGTGGCTTCAGGCTGTCCCCAGGTCATCCCTTTTTTCCCTTGGCCAGAGCGTGAATCCTGGATGAAATTCCCTGCTTGGCACCGGCTGTGTCACTCCCTCTCCGAGGATGTGGAGCACTCCATGACCTCACCATGAGCAGGAGCAGCTTTGGGGCTGGATTTACCCAAGCAAACCTTTCACAGTGCCTGGGGGCATTAAGGGGAAGGGCCAAAACTGTCCAAGATTTTCCCCTTTTATTCCCTATCTCAGGATATTCTGATGTCCAGGCAGTGAACGAGTGGGAGTTGTTCAAATCACGATGCTGCAAAGTCATCTTCCCAAAATCATCTCCCTTTTGCTACGGTGTGAGAAGGAGGAAATTCCAATTTTACAGAGTGGTGTTTTAAGATTTTGGCTTATTGGGGTCTGTAGGAAATGAGCAGAGAACTGTGAAGGTCAAAAATAATTTAAATTTCAAATTTTCCCAGTGTCCTTCTCTACCAAATGGCAGCAGGTTGCTGCTTTTCCCCAGTAAGACTTTTTTTTTCTCTTTCATATTTCACTTTTATTTTCTTTTAGTATAAATCAAGTGGGTCTGGATTAAAAGTCAAAAGAAATGAAACCCTTTATTTCATGTATTTTGGGAAAGCCTTCTCCAGAGGCAGGGTTGAACACTGCCTTTTTGTCTCCCTGATTATTTGTGCCAGAGGAAAATCAGCGGGCGATGCTGTTAAATGGTTCAGAGATGGCTCCAGAAAAACCACACTCCCCAAATCCCTGGAGGCAACATCTCCAGGGGTCAGGAGTTCCCAGGCATTTTTAAAACCTCCCAAGAGTCAAACCCAACAGAATGTCCGGCTGTAATGACAGATATATTAATTAAACACATTACCCACCAGGAATATGTCTGTTGTCACCTGCAAGAGAGGAGAGTGATCCCATGGTCCATGGATTTCATGGAAAATCCAATGATGTCAGGCCTCGGAAGAAGTTGCCCGTGAAGAAGCTCGGACAAGCTCTAAAGAAAACAGCCTTGTAGGCATTTCATGTTCTCCAGAAAAGACTGATAGAGGTTTGGTAAGCATTTCTTGTGCTCAAAATAACAGGTGCTGTTTTTCACTTCAGTTTGTTATTTCCTCGTGTGTATTTTCAAAATATGCTCTCTCTATCTCATCTAATGGTGGTGGAAGCGTTGTGTCATTTAACCAATCAAGCAACTGTTAACAAAAGACTCTATAAAATGAATGAATTGTTTAATAAAATAACCTTCTGATTTTCTGAGAACTCGAGGTCTTGTCTCATCATTCTATACACAACAACAACAGAGGAGCACAAGCGTTTTCTCTGTGTGGAGGAGATGAAGAACAGCTCCACTGTCATGAAAGAGCCAGCAATTAATGGGCTCAGGGGGTTTTAGGTAAGCATTAAAGTTTTAAGTGCTTCGTATTTGTAGGGCTTGTTATTCCTGGATATTCCTCCCAAACCCGTTGAGAGACATGAAGCAAATTTCTGGAAAGTTTCCCCGGAGTTTCTTCACGCAGAGCAAAGCTCGTTGTGTGTCTGCTTGGCTTCGGGATCCCAAAGATCCTGGGAACATGAGAGGTGACTGCATTCCATCAGCTCCTGCTGTTTGTTTAAGGTTTGGGACCGACACACCCACCTGAGCTCGTTTCCATTCCCCTCTCCCTCCGTGTCACGCCCACCTCGCGTTACACCGCCCGTGCAGGCCAATGTTCCTCTTAAAATGAAGGTTTTGAGGGATCTGTAGAATGTTTTCATTTTCCCCGCTCTCCGGTGACACTCATCACACTGTCTGAGTCTCTTAGGGCCAAGAGAGTTCTGCAAGAAAACCCCAAAATGTGCCAACCTAAGCCCACCCAAAAAGCGAGGCCTGATATTTCTCTCTCCCAGGCTGGAGGCGAAGCGGAAGCCGCTCCACCAGAGTGAATTCCAGCCTGATGTGGTGGGACAGGATGATGAAAAAGCAGGAGAACCGAGCCTGGAGCTCCAAAATAAAGGCTGTAAACACGGCTACGGGAACAAGAACTGCATTTTCCAGCTGCAATGAGTCAGTCAGGCCTGAAAAGCCCTCGGTTCCATCTCCTGACAGAGGGCTCTGCAATGGTCCACGGAACTCGCCCTGGCCTCCAGCGCTGAGTTCTGTGCCTGATTCCATCCCATCACATCCCTGCTCCCTGCTGGGGTGGGACGGAGCTCTGGACTGCTCCTTGCCTCATTTTTGTCCAAGGGAAATGAGAACACCCAGCTCATGGAGTGTGATCTGTGCACCAGGGCCTCAGCTCACACCTCGGGCTGGGCCAATCTCACATTTTTGGCCTGACCAGGGTGAGCAGCTGGGTAAATTCCAGGGCAAGGCTGGTTATTTACATTTCAAAGGTTAATAAATATGTTTGTTGGGGTTGATTTGGGGGTTATGTTTATGTATTATTATTAATTCGTTTATTATGTGATCGTTCCCTCCTTGCTCACAGGATTTCTGACTCATTCAGGCAGCAGGACTGAATCACACATAGAGTTGGTTAATGAAGGTTTCTGTTATTAAAACCAATATTTTGGGTGTCTTTTTTTAGCAGAATTAAAAATCAGACAGAGTGAAAAGCATGGAAAGAAAAGAGAAAATAATTTAATATTGCAGCTATGGAGAAGTTGGATTTTACCCCCATTTATGCCCAGAATTCTATGTTGATGAATGACTTCAAACCTTCTTTTTTTTGCTCAAAGCTGAATTCTTGCAGAAGATCTTGGATTTACTCCAAGAACTCTTAGAGATGTTGAAGCTGAGTAGAGATTTTCTTGAAACAGTGCTGAAAAACGACAAAACTTACGAAAAATCACCTCGCAAGAATCAGACCAGTCTCACTTGAACTCAAATTCCTCAAGTTGTATCAGAATTTCTCTTGAGTCAAAGTAGAGACACAGAACTCTGGATGAATGAGGACGTCATGTATCCCCCAATCCATCTGTGGAGAAGCCACCAAATTGCTAATTTAGGCAAAATCATTCCAGATAGGTTAATTCAGGTCCTGGGGCCTCAATCCAAACTCCAAACTCGGTGGAAACTGAAGTGTCCCGTTTCCTTTTGCCTCTGTTCCCCATTATATAATTCTGTGTCCTTGTTTGCCACAAAAACTATTAAAATAATTGTCTTAAAATGTTTGGATAAATGGGGTATTATATTAAAATACCTGCAAATGTGAACAGAGTAGATTTGCCGTGGCTCACTGTGAAAGGAACATGGAAAATCTGTTGCACGTGAAGAAAATCATGTCTATTGTTTGGTGTCATGTTTATGAGGTTGGTGTTTATCCTCAAAAACACTCTGGAAGCAGCTGAGGTGAGTGTTCATCTCATCCATTCCCAGCACACGGAATCATGGAATCTTTTAGGTTGGAAAAGCCCTTTAGGATCATCAAATCCAACCATCAGCCACCACCGCCATGGTCACCATTAGTCCATTTCCTCGAGTGCCGCATCAACATGTTTTTGAACTCTTCCAGGACTGGGGAATCCACCATTTCACTGGGCAGCTGTGCCAGGGCTGGACAACCCTTTCCATGAGGAAATTTTCCTTAATGTCCAACCTAAATGTCACCTGGTGCAACTTAAGGCCATTTCCTCTCATCCTGTCCTTTGTTCCCTGGGAAAGGAGCCCAACCTGCAGCTCCACCCTCCTGTCAGGAGCTGTGCAGAGCCACAAGGTCCCCCCTGAGCCTCCTTTTCTCCAGGCTGAGCCCCTTTCCCAGCTCCCTCAGGAGTTCTCCAGCCCCTTCCCAGCTCCATTCCCTTCTCTGGACACGCTCCAGCCCCTCAATGTCCTTCTGTCCCAAACTGACCCCAGGATTTGAGGTGTGGCCTCAGCAGTGCCCAGCACAGGGGGGAAAATCACTTCTCCTGCTGCTTCTCATAGAAACCAGGATGTCCTTGGCATTTTTGGCCACCTGGGCACACCTGGGCTCCTGTTCAGTCCCTGCTTTCCCAAACCCCCAACTCCTTTCCCACTGGGCACATTCCAGCCCCTTTCCCGCAGCCTGTAATGGCAATGTGACAAAAAAAAAAAAAAAAGGTGGCTCTTCTTCCTGACTCCGTGCTAACACATCCCTGGGTCCCAGGCCTGCCCTAACATCTCTCATCTGCAGTAAAAAATAGATTTTCACCCAGACAGAGCCGTGAGCAGGTTTGTGGTGCTTGGCACTTGTCCTGACATGTCCCTCGCTGCCACAGCCACGGGGGATGAGTGACATAAAAGCCATTTTTGCCAGGTTTTCACCCCTCCCATCCTCTGGAAGCTATTCTTGGATGGGCCAGCACAGCCAAGACTCAGCTCTTCTGCACCAGCAAACTCATGGAAAAAGGCTTGATTGTATCAGAGAGTGCAGCTCCGGGAACTTTATCTCCCAAAAGGTCTGATCCCCTGCAAGAGGCAATCCCAGGAATTCTGGAGTGTGCAGCAGGGAGGTTGGTTTAGCACAAACTTCCAGGGAAGAGGGGCTGCTGGATTTCCTGGGGCTTCCTTTGCTGTGAAAAGGATTCTGTTTAAAACGCTGAGTAATCCATTGCACAGCAGCTCCTGGGGGGCTATTTCGGGAATAGAATCCTTGGCTTCGTGGAATTTTTTCCAGGCTGAGAACCATCACCTTCTTTCAGCTCCACAGGAAAAAAAAAGGGCCTTTAACACAGACATTTTCTTCACAGAAACGGCCAAGAGATAATGGCAGGGTGAAAATCCAGGGAGAAACAAACCTTCCTTCAGAAGGACACGGTGGCACTTCTGGGGATGTTCCAGTGGCTCTGCTTTGCCACCTCTGTGCTGACATAAAGTTGTTTTCCCTCATTTATTTATCCTAATTTAATTATCTCAGCCTGGCAATCGGTGCTGGTCCAGGGAATCATTGAATTATGGAATCCTTTGGAAACAGGTTCATAGCATGGTTTGGGTTGGAAGGGACCTGTAAAGGTCTTTCAGTCCAAACACAATGAAATGAGCAGGGACATCCTCAATGAAATCAGGTCAAGGTTAATCAGGGCTTTATTCAAAGCCTGATGAAGTCACAGCTGTCGTGAGCATGGGAGTTAAAACTGAAAGAGAAGGTTTTGTGCCCTGGAACACAACAATTTGAACTTTTAGAAAAAAAATCTTGGTGTGATTTTAGCCCAACTTTTACTTGACGAGCCAACTCCTGGTCATGGTCATTNGATCTTGGTGTGATTTTACTTGACCAACTTTGCCCAACTTTTACTTGACAAGCCAACTCCTGGTCATGGTCATTGAATTTTTTCATACTCAAACATATGCAAAAGATGCACAACACAAACTCATTTCTCTAGGAAAGGCAGAAAAATTGGGATTTGCTGCCATGAACCAGCTAAAAAAGAGGGAAGCAGTTCCTAAACTTTAGTCAGCTCTGCGATGAATAGTTTCGCTTAAAAAACTTGGAAAGTTTTGTGATTTTAAACCCCATTCCCAGCGTTTATTATTAAATTGTAAATTATTCCCGGCAGGAATCTTTTTTTTCCATGATTTTCTTTAACACCTATCCAAAAGGAGCCCCTTCTCCTGCTTAAACCCTCAGGTCCAATTGCAACCCAAACAAGGAGCGACTGAACAATGCCGTTGGGTTTTTCCTGGGAAGGTGCCATCAGGAGCAGCCACGTGGGATAAATCCCTCCTCAGTGTCAATCCCGGGCTCTTCTGAGTGGGAAAAGACAACAAAAGGTGTCCCAGAAAAGAAGTTTGGGATCGGTTTCCAAGATAACAACAAAAATAAGCCTGGAGGTGTTTTTGAGCGAGCCCTCGAGGCTCGTGGGTGGTCACGGCCACCTCGGTCAGACTTTCCATGGATCCTGACAGGGGATGAGTGTGTGGTTTTCCCCGAAGAATGGAGTTTTGATGGAGATTAACTAATCTGGGGCGTGACTTTCCAGGGAATGTCACGGAAGGAGGGACGGGCCGGGAACGGGAGCCGCGAGAAGAGGAGCTGAAAGGAAGGAGTTGCTCCAGGAGACAAGAGTCAATTATCCAAATATTCCCTTCTGGCCTCGGCGTGGAATCTTTCCAGGGCAAGGAAAAATACAGTATTTAAAGGGGTTTAGCTGATACAATCGCTCCTCTGGGATTTATTCCGTGCTTCTCCCTTTATATCTCTTTTTTGTGGATAATTCTGGTGGTGACCTAACTGGAAACCCCTGACATTTGTTGTCGTTAAACCATCTGGGAAGAGCTGCTGGGAAAAGGAGAACCGATTTCTTAGGGAAAACATGAAATAAAGAACTCCTAAGTGTTTCTTTCCCTTTCAGAAAACATTTTCTGGTGAAAAATTGATGCTCAACCCTACATTTACCTTTTTTTACTTAGTTCAAAATCATATTACAGTGAAAAGTATTGTGTTTGTGTGTGTTTCTTCTTTTATTATTATTTTTACCAAAATCATAAAGCTTGACGTGGTTTTGCACTGCTCATCACTTGGGTGCTCCGAGGAATTGAACTCTCCTGGTACCTTCCAACCAAATTGTAGAATTGGTTGGAAGAATTGGTTTGGCACCCAAAATTAGGGAGGCACAAAGAACAAAAATTTTTGCAAGGAGTCCTGAAGAAATTACTCTGAGTTTTTTTAATAGATGAGAGAAGACTTCAACTCCTCCCTTTGGTTTTGTGACTTCCACAGGTTCTCGTGAAAATCCCACCCACTGGACTTGTGGAATCATGGAGAGATTTTCCATTAATCCTAGAAAAGCATGAGCCTAAACCCCACCTATATCCAATGTCAAGAAGTTATTCCATTTCCTTCAAAACCCCCAGGTGATACCCATGGCTGCATAATTTATATCTATATTTATAGTCTCCTGTCAATCAACCACTTATAAATTATTGGCGTGGAAAAGAAAGCAAATTTGTCAGGATCATGCGGTTTCTTTAAGTTCCAAAAAGATCCAGGACTGTGAGTTCTTGGAAAAGAGGATTTGAAGAGAATTCAAGGTGTGTGGACTTCATGGGAGAATTCCATCTGTAGTGTTTGGAGAAATAAAAAGATGTTAGTGAGATAAAAATCAGCTGATTTATTGGAACAGTTCAGACAGGAAAGTAAATTTGGGCCCCAGGAGCCATTCTGGTGTTAAATTCTGTATACTGGGCCTTCAACATCAAAAATTGTATTTAAAAAATGGAATAATGAGAAATCCCAATGACTGAACTGATTTGGCATTCAGACAATTTTCAGGAGGGAAAGGGATTTGTCAGGATGAACTGAAAAATAAAAGAAATTGTTTTGATTATTGAAATTATTTTGATTTTTGAAATGAATAATCAAAATATGACTTGGTTGTACTCTCCATTATTTCATTATGAGCTTTTCTTTTCTAAAAAATTAAACTCTGAGAAGAATCACAGAGGCTGGAAATTCAAGAAAGACATAGGAAAGATTTTTTTTGCCCAGGAGAGTTTTCAGGACCAGACAGAAGAATGATGCAAGAAATAAAACTTTATCACTGTTAAACAAATCTGGAATTAAAACCCTGAGGGATTAAAGGTATTCTCAAATATATTTTGTTCATTTATTTGAGAAGATGTTAATTCCTTGAAAAAAATCTTGAATCTTCTCCAGATTTATTTGGGAAACCCAAGGATTTGAACCTGAGCTCCAATTCCTGTGAGTGTCCGAATCCCCTGGCTCTTCAGGATCCATTATCTTCTCTTTTCTCTTTTTCCCTCTCTCTGTTCATCATTTTTTGTTATATTTTAATTTCTTGAAGTCCCTCATTTTCCTTCCCAGCTGGCAGGAAAAAGAATTCTCAACCTGTCAATGCCTTTTCCCAGTACAGATTATTATTAAATGGCCGGGTTTCCCAAAGATCAGATGGAAACAACATCCCTGGAGTTTTCCTCCATTATTTCAGCTATCCCTGAGTTCTTCCAGAGTGGTGTCAGATGATTTTTATAAATATCTGTGAGGACACTGAGAGAATTTGGTAATGAAATAATCTTTGAGGTGGTCTGTGAGCAAAGGGAATAAAAGAAAACCATTCCTTAAAGAGACAAGACTAAAAAACAAATTATGCTAGGGAAGAAGAAAGTTAAGATGTTTAAAGATGGAGAAAAGTGGGTAAATCACGGACTATTTATTTGCTTCAAACAGAAACAAGGGGAATTCAGACCGAAAAGAGCCCAGATGCCCAGAAAGACCAAGGAAAAAAAGATAAAATAAACAAAACTGACATAAAACCAATTAAATGTCTCACTACAGACAGTAGCGAGTTTGTAGCTACAGCAGGAGCTGCCAATGCACACATCGATTTTATTGGAGCTTTTAACACTGTCTCACATGACATTCTCAGAAATAAACATGGAATGGATTAAATACCACGGGCTGGAGGCAAAAAAATGCTGGAAAACCTAGTGGGAAAATAGGTACAAATGGAAATTTGTAGTGAGTGAGTTCTGCAAGGGAAATGTCTGACAGTGAATAAGGGGACGTGATGAACCACCACCATCATCCTTGTCATCGTCATCATCATCATCATCATCATCCTTGTCATCATTGTTGTTGTCACTATCATCATCATCATTGTCATCGTCATCATCATCACTGTGATTGTCATCATTGTCGCTGTCACCATCATCATCATCATCGTCATCATCATCACTGTCATTGTCATCATTGTCGCTGTCACCATCATCATCATCANGGCGATGAACAATCATCATCATCATTGTCATCGTCATCATCATAGTCCCCGTTGTCATCATTGTCATCATCGTCATCATCATCATCATCACTGTCATCATCATCGTTGTTGTCACCACCACCATCATCATCATCATCATTGTTGTTGTTGTCACCGTCATCATCATCACCATCATCATTGTCATCGTTGTCACCATTGCCATCATCATCGTCACCGTCATCACTGTCATCGTCATCGTTGTTGTCATCATATCATCATCGTCATCATCGTCATCATCGTCATCATCACCATTGTCATCACCATTGTCATCACTGTCATCGTTGTCATCGTCATCGTCACCATCATCGTCATCATTGTCATCACTGCCATCGTTGCTGTCATTGTCATCGTTGTTGAGCATCCAGAGTGTAGGAGAAAGGAAAAGAGTTCAAATTTTTGATAGTAGCAAAAAAGGATGGATCAACACAAAATTTTCATGATCCGGTTGTTTATCCAGGAAAAAAACCCAGGATCATGGCCAGGAAGGACCAACAGAAGGGGGTGTGGGGAGGTGGGGATAAAAATCTCTACACAAAATAGGAGATGCTCAGAAATCGGATCCTCTGAACTCCTGCAGGGAAGATTTTGGGCATTCTGGTGGGTCATAACTGAGTGAAAACCAACTGGGAAAAGATCATCTGGGAATGTGTGGACCAATATCTCCTAGGAACTACCTAGGAATAGCAGGTCCTGGCCTTTTTCCTTTTAGACTCCCA
>WEZZ01031203.1:0-28589 GCA_013400585.1 Chloropsis cyanopogon
TTCCCCGCAGGGCCCGGGCGGGAGCGTTGGGCCTGGCGCTGCGAGCCGTCGTGGTTGGGGAGGCATATCCAGGGCTGCGAGTCCTCAGGAGCTCAGCTCCCTGTGAGCCCGCACAAATAACATATTCACCGAGTCTGGAGGAGAGCTTTAAGGTCACCCAGTCCAACCATCCACCCGACACTGCCACTGTGACCCTTAATCTACATATCCAGATCCAGATGCTTAAACACACGGGATGGGGGACGCCGCCGCCTCCCAGGGAAACCTATTCCAATGCCTGACCACCCTGACAGTGATATTTTTTTTTTCTAATATCTAATCTGAATCTCCCCTGTCTCAGATTAAGGTCATTTCTCCTTGTCCTCTCACTGCAGGAGAGAGCGACCCTCACTTCACTGCACCCTCCTTTCAGGGAGGGGTCAGCCCTGAGCCTCCTCTTCTGGAGACTAAACAGCCCCTGCTCCCTCAGCCACTTCTCATAAGACGTGTTTTCTGGTCCTTTTGTGATCTTTGTTCCATTTTCTGAACATGCTCCAGCACATCCTTGTCCTTTTTAAAGTGAGCAGCCCAGAACCGGACACAGCACTTGATGTGCAGCCTTTCCAGTGCCAGTGTATAAGATGACAGGGAGCAGGATGATTCTTTTGGAGCCGTTTGGGCACTAGCCAGCTGAAGCACTCCGGCTGAGACTTCTAAGGCGCTTACAGGCCAGCCTTCACATAGGTTAGTCCTGTCCTATGCCACTGCTTCTGTCACACTCTGCCACCTCCCTCCAGGTGTGGCTGAGGGGGAGAAGGTAGTTCAATCTTCAGGGGGAAGAAAGACTTCATGCAACCACAGTTATACCCCTCACACTTTCCAAGTGGAGCTAGACTCCTGTCAGTCAGTACTGATGATGTTTAAGTAAGACATGGAGCTATTGGAGAAGGTCTAGTGGAGGAGACAAAGATAATTTGAGGCCTGGAGCTCCTCTCTAATGAGGAGAGACTGTGGGTGCTGGGCCTGTTCAGTCCAGAGAAGACTGAGAGGTGATCTCATTAATACATACAGATATTTCAAAGGCAGGTGGCAAGAGGATGGTGCCAGATTCTTTTCAGTGGTGTCTAATGACAGGATGAGAAGCAGTGGCCATAAAATAAAACACAACTTTCACCTCAGCACGAGGAAGAACTTTATGTTAAAGTTGGCAGAGCACTGTAACAGGTTGCCCAGGGAAGTTGTGGACTTTTCCCTCTCCAGAGACATTAAAATCCTAACTCAAAGCATTCTACTCTAGGTGATCCTGCCTGGTCAGGGAGGGTTGGACTAGATGGTCTTCCAGAGATCCCTTCCAACCCTAACAATTCTGTGATTCTATGATCCAGCCTACTGGCCAAATACCAAGAAAAGACAAATTTGAGACAAAAAATTGTTTTTGTCTATGGCAATCTGTAAATTTTGCATGCTGTAATCAGCTTAATGTGCTCTACAGTTTGGCTGTTTAGGCCAGTGGAAAGATGGGCCATTAGACACCTGGACAGGTTTGATTTTTGCTGTTCTGGTACTAAACTTGGCGAAAATCAGTGATAAAACTCAGTAACACTTGCTACACTCAGGGAGGGCTTTTTTTTGAGACCGGTGGAAAAGGCACAGTTATCTCTGCACACGAGGAAAATCAAAGCCATCCAGACTCCTTATTCTTGGGATAAAGGCATAAGAAGTGCCTTCTCAGGCCTGTACAGCACCTGCCAAGGCCGGCAGTGCCTAGCTGCACTGGTAGGAGGAAAGGCAGCTGTCAGAGAGCATGTGAACCTGGCTGTGCTGTGTGCCTCATCCCCCGTGCCCCCAGGACCTGCACTGCTTCACTAGGGTGGTCCTGACACCCCTACTCCTTGCAGTATCTTTTCCAGAGGCTTTTTCCTTTGGCGCAGCTTGATTCTCTCAGCCTCCAGTATCCCAAGTCACCAATTTACCACTGTTCTTACCCTGTGAAATGTGCTTGACTGAGCTGAGTTGCCCCAGCTGACTGCACAGCCGTGGCTCTCGCAGCGCCTGCATCCACCACCCAGTGGTTTTGCAGCTCTAGAGAGAAATGCCCTCATGGCAGATGGCACTTGCTGGTCCCGTCTAGCGTACGAGCTGTCTCCCTCTGCTTGCTTGCCCTCTGTAGGTCGCATCACCCTGATGAATCACTTTCTTCCCGAAACCCATCTGAAATGCCCTATGTTATTGTTGTTGTTATTTTTCCTGCGGCTGCAGCTGNCCGTGCCCCAGCCGGGCGCGGTACAAGCTGTGGTACGAGCTAGTACAAGCGGTGCCAGGCTCAGGCCAGCCCCGTGCCAGGCTCCGGCCGCCGTCGCTGGTAGCCAGCTGGGCTGGGAGGCGCCTCTGCGGCGCTAAGCGAGGCACGGGGAGCGGCGGTGGGGGCTGCCTTGTGCTGATCGCACCAGCAGCTCCAGAAAGGTTTTTGCAGAGTCCACCCTGATCCGTTTTCATTGGTGAGTCAGTGTCAGGGCAGCTTTCGGCTTAATATATCTTTCAGACAGCTCCCCGGCGGTGACTGGACCGAAGAAAGCCTGAGACAGACGCTGCTTTTCTGTTGCTCTTGGATTTGTTGGCGGCTGTGGGTACCTGCTCGGTGGTGCATGCAGCAATAGCTCTATGCTAGGAGACGGTGACTTCCAGGAGCTCCTCTCTATTTCCGTTAAGGAGGTGAGGTCTTATCTAGAGGTCTTTGAACGCAGCTCTGACGTGATTCCTTACCACTTGGTTCTTGAACCTAATGCTTACTAAATAACCTAAATTAAATTACCTAAAATGCTTGCTTAGTACTGTTCGTGGTGTGGAGCCATGGACCATCATGCTAGCAAGAAGTGTGATGAATCTGCAGAGGGTACAGAAGATGCTTATACTGGCATTGACATAAAAGCCCCAGCGTCTGTTTGGGAAAGTTGAAAGTGTTTGTTCCTCCTGATGATATTTCCTTTGTGACAAGTAAAATTAGCTTGAAAATGAAATTTTTTGTGTGTTTCAGAAGCTTAGTTGAGGCAACGCCTTCTCAAGGAATGTTTGTTGTTGGCATTTGTGAATGTGTTCAGCACCATGATACACAGTGTCATGGATCTGAACTAGAAGAGTTTAAGTAGCTTTTCACAAAGAGTGAACATTATTGACAGTTGTCTGTGAAGGTAATGTGGGAACAGGAGGGGGCAGCAATAAACATGATGAGGCTTAGCCAGTGCTAGGATGGATAAACCCTCTTTGAGTCATGAGGACAAGTTGTTCCTAAGAGCAGAGGAGAAAGATCAGCTTGGGAAACATCTCAGTGTGCTCCACTGTATTATCTCATTGACATGTTGTCATACAGCTGGATGTTGTGTTGAATAGTTTTGTGTCTGCAGTTGGATTCACGCTAACTTAACACTGCAGCGATTTATTTGCTCACATATTTGCTTCAGCTATGTTAGTGTCTGGAACTGAAGTTTCAAAAAATGCAAGAAGTTATTTATAGATACTTTTCTAGAATGTTGTTAGCTTTCTTTATACAGGAGCTGTGGGTATCTGCCACTCTGAGCAAAAAAATGACACCTGTCATATGGTTAAGGACTTGAAAAAGTGTTTGGAAACATGGCAAAATTGCCATCCTTGGGTAAGGAAAACGTTACCTGAATGTGGGCCTGTGTAGCTGACTACAGCTTTTATGTCTGAGAGAGAAGTTCAACTCCAGATTTACAAAGATCTCTTCCAGGCTGAGTTTTATCTTTTCCTTTTACACTTCTGGGACTCAGGTGGTTACTTTGGTCACTGAGGCAACTAAGTCTCTTTTGCAATGACCACGGAATTACTTTCTTTGGTGCATAATCCATCATATGAATCCATCCTACTGGATGAAGAGCTAACACATAACATGCACACATTTTAACCTGTAGTCAGCTGACACAAGTTATTCATAAGGATGCTGCATAATGCTGGATTTTTCTCCAGGTGCCATGGTTTAAAATATTCTTTGAACATTCAGTGCAAATACCAGGACACACTTACCTGCAATCCCTTGACCTGACTATGTGCCTACCCCCAGAGCTTGTTATCTTGCCTTGTTTTCTGCAGCTGCTCTGTAACGTTAGGTACTGAATGCCCTGGTTATTGCAATTGATTTGGTGTGCCCACAGGCTGTACTTATTTTTCCCACAAGACATTATGGTACTGTTTCTTGGCTGCTAGTCCAGCCGAATTTAGGAATGAAAGAGGGAGAAAACAGGTATTAGAGGTCATCTGAACAGAGAAGGGCAGGGAGCAATGACCAAAAGTAGAGTTGGAGATCTTGGCTGGGTAATTTGAAAGCTAGGAAGTTTTTTTTTTTTTGGTCATATGGCAGATCTCAGCTTATTCCTTCCTTTTTTTGTTGTTTGCAGGTTCTGTAACAGTGATTATATAATTGAGATTGGCTTATTTACCTAGAGAGTTTCAATTTATTTCCTTAAAGAGATGAAGAAAGGACCAGAAAATGGAGCATGTACCCTTGCTGCTCCAGGAAATTCACTGGAGTCAGATCCAGACACTAACAGCAGCAATGGAACCTCAGCAAGAGAGACAGACATGCTTCCTTCTGGAGAACTGGAAAATGTACCACTGAAAAGCAGCACAGAAACATCCAGAAAACAACTCTGTGGTTATTTAAATAAGCTGGGCATCAAGGGACCAATCAAGACTTGGAAGTCTCGCTGGTTCTTTTATGATGAAAACAAATGTCGCTTACTATACTACAGAACTGCCCAGGACATTAATCCTTTGGGGTCTATTGATCTCTCCAGTGCCAGCTTTGACTGCAAAATGGAAAATGGGGAAGGAGTTTTTGAGATCAGAACACTAAGCAGAGCTTTTACTTTGAAGGTAATGAAAAATTCCCAGTCAGGACAGACATATCTGTACTAAGGTGTCTCTTAGCTTGAGTTTCTTTTAAGTCCTCTTAGCTTGGATTGCTACCAGTTGGACCTAAATTACTTGCATTGTTTTGGCAAGTCTGGGACTCCTTACCTGTGAGATGGCTGTTGTTTAATAGAGTAGGAATAAAAGCTGAGCTGTGTGACAAATTAAAATAATTGAGGAGTCCTGAAGTCCACATGTAATTTACTTAACAGAAATTAATTCCTCTGCCTAAAATGGTTGCTCCAGGAGGATTCTTTGCTAGACTTTTATTTCTGTGTCTGTCATTGTTAAAAAGCTCTGGGGATGCTCTCTGTCTAAAACAATTGGGACATTTCTGCTTAGTCTTGAACCATGACAAACCAAAAACACATTTAAAATTAGGTCAGTGGTCCACTGAGATTCTACCCCTTAAGGCCACACTAAGGCTTTTTTCTGTGCTCCCGAATCAGTGTTAGGGCCAGAGGATACAGATACAGCATAGACTTGATACAGCTGACCTTTTTCCCTGCTGGCTTCTGCAGGAGAGTGGTGGTCATCTCCTCAGGCTGTATCTTGGGCTGACGAGATGATTCCCCTCCCTTTCCTGTTTTGTTAGGCAATCAGCAAACAGGCAATGATGTACTGGCTGCAGCAGCTGCAGATGAGACGTTGGGAATTTTGCAACACTCAGAGCAGATTTCCTGTGGGCAGCTCCCAGCTTGTGGATGAACCTCTGGCTGGAAGAACAAGTAAGTGTTGCATATATCAGCCTTTCTTTTGCTTTCAGCCCCCTGGTGATGAATGGTGTTCCTCATCTGGAAGTGGGTGGAAGTTTTGGCCAGGCTTTTAAATGCAGGTACCAGCTATCAGTGCTTGGCCAAGTTTGACACTTCTGCCTTGTTATGTACGAAAGTCAGTAAGCTGCCTCCCATTGCACAGCATATGTTTGGAGATTTTCAGGTGTCTTGTGATCATCTTGATTTTCCTCACACTTGTGAAATGTGCATGTTTGATGTATCACTCTTGTAAGGTCTCTCAAATTTAGAGCAAGTAAGGTTTTTTTCAGCAGCAGGCTGAAGATGTCCATTCCTAGAAGTGGTAGTAGACAGGTCAGTGGATCAGGTGAGGGCACAACCAGGCTATCCACCTGTTTAGTAATGACTAGATGCACATTTTGTTTGAAACAAATAATCTCCTCCCTAGTAAGTGTCTGCTCTAAAAGGTTCTGGCATCTTGCTACAGCAGGCAGAAATTCGGTAACAAACTCCGTTTGCAGAGCGTTATCCACACATTAAAACTATCAAATGTGGTTTGGAATGTGGGAAGAGAACAGCAAAATTCTTACACCTTTGGGTAGTTAAAGTTTGATTGTTCAAGGTTAGTCATGCTCATATATGTGCTTGAAATTGCTTGATTGTCCTTGAGTAGATCATTCTGTTTTTACATGGAAACTTAAATAATTTGACTTAAAATTAAGGAAGCCTACTCCACTGCCCTTGACCACTTGAATATGTAATGTATACCTGTAGTAAACTGTTGTGGCTGTCAGGTTATGTGAAGGACCCAAAGTCCAATGGAATTCTGTCTTGCTCATTTGCTTTTGTGTCCCATTTTGTTTTTACATTTTTAGATGTAGTTGATAATGAAGACTTTCTGCCTCTCGTGAAAACACCAACAGAAGCAGTGGGTTTAAAGGCAGCATCTTTGCCTGCACCCCAAACATCTACTGCTTTGCAGAACATCTCCCTTAAGCACCCTTGGACAGAGATACAGTAAGTGCATGAAGAGAACTGCAGTGCAGTTGACATGCTGGCCTGCTACTGTGTGCCCTCCATGCCTGTCACGTATTGTGTGAAATGGGGCTCTTGCCTAGGTGGGCGAGCTGTGAAGCACCTTTTTGGAGGCTAGTCCAGGGCAAAGTAAACCTCCTGCAGGTGGGTCTTTCACATCCCCCTGTTCTGATGCATTTCACATAATCCAGCTCTCTTAGCAAAGATCCTGGTAGCAGACCTAGGCTTTGGTTAAGCTCACGTCAGTAGTCAGTGCTTTGCATGCCTAGTGTGATGCATCTGCACAGCAGTCTTGGAAGACTCAGGTCAGGTCAGGTTCAGCTGTACTCAGTAAGGAGTCATAGAAGCTCATTAGCTCTTTCCAGTGGTTTCAAAGGACCTTGAGTGTAGTGTACTCTCCAAAGCAGGAACTCCACGGAAAAGGAGCTTGAGCCTGTAGCGTGGCCTGACTGTACAACTTACTCTTGCTTGCTGAGTTTCAAGGATGTTAATATTCCTACTGCCTGCTTCTATCTGCTGTTCCAATGGATAGCCCTATTAGGTTAGACGTTACTAGTCTTGGGCAGTCATAGTTTCACAAAGACAATCTCATCAGTATCTCTGTAAGTGTTTCCTAGTAATTTATTTACACATAGTCAGAAATGAGTAAGTGGCCATAGCTGTGGTAGGCAGCCAGCCACCTGCCAAATATTGTTGGTGTGGAAGTTGCCTGTAGTTTTTTTACCACCACTGCTGCAGCTACAATCTGATGCCTCTATGGAGAAAGATCCCCCATGAGACCAGAGTTTCATGTTAGCAACTTCATTTACAGTTAGGAAAGCTGCAGACAGTGAGTCTTTTATAAACCTCAAAACAAGAGACTTGTTTTGTTCTAGTGATGGACTGCGGGAAGAGAAGGAAAAGACCTGTATGCATACTTTCTGGTACAGGTTTTACACAAACTACTTGTACATTTCTAGTTCCCCATGATTCTATAAAGTCATCTCTTAGTGCTTCTGGCAATATCTGATAGCAGCAGTTGTAACAAACTGTTCCTGGGTCTGACTGCAGTTTTGTTCCTGAAACTGTTTACTACATTTTAGTTTACAACTTTGTAAATAACCTTTGGCAAGGTTATTTATTAAATGTTTCAGAGCACAGGACCTGTGGCTGCTTCAAATGTGATCATTTGTCCCAGTTTTGGCTGTGTTGTAGGTAACTAAACTTCTCTTGGCAGCTTTTCTTGGCACCTGGGGATTTCTGCAGTGAACTAAGGATGGGGATGGATAAAGGAAGTGAAGGAGAGAGGGAAGGATGTGGTTCGTCTACTATAACCTTTGATCCCTCTCCTTGATCTGGTGTGTTTATGTGTAGGCCTCAAGCACATGGGGAAAGATCATCTGATTTTACATTGCTGTGCTTTTGTGGTTGATTTTGTGGCATCTTCCTGGCTTACACTGGTTACAACTTTGCTCTCCTCAAATCCACCAATTCTATAAAGAGTTCACTTTCTCAGCACACGAAGGAGATAAGTTTTGGGAGGAGGGGTAAGAAGTAAGGGGAGGTGAGGCATTGAATAGCTTGAATATGCTCTGGCTGGCTGCAGTGATCATGACTTGAGTTCACTAGGCTGTCTTGGTCTCTTCTTGTTTCAGAAACACTGTCTACAATATTTGTGGCTCCAAGCAGCTCTGGGGGAGCAACGGGAATATCTTTAGCTTTGATGAATTCCAAGAGCATCCTGAGAATGTGGATGAGGAGCAAGAGGCAGAAGGTGGAGGTGATTGTTACTGAGCTGTGTGAGCTGACTGAGATGCCTTCTAGTGGGGATTAGCAGGAATGGAAAGGAGATGGTGGCAAGTTTTCGAGAGACATGAAAACTCTGTTAAATTGTCTCAAGCCTCTTCCTGTGTTGTTGCCACAAGACTGACTCTTTTGACTCTGCTTCAGGCTCCATCTGTCTCTATCGTCTAGCTCTGGAACCTTCTGCAGAGGCAAAAAGTAAAATACAAATAAAATCCACCAGATTTATTTCTTTGAGGTAAAAATGTAATTGCTCCACAGTCACAAGCTAAGTGTGGCAGCTCCAGTGCGTGCATACCTTTCCATGGTGGTAACTTCCATTTGCTGTGGGCCAGATTGATGAGCAGGGTGCAAGGTGGGTTAACAGGTACCATAAACCATCACAACTTTGTTTATTGTGGGCATATCAGTGTCTGATCTCGACTGTTTTGGCTCCAATCTTGTGGGTCAGTTTTCCATGTTCTGTATGTCAGCCTTCTCTGCGGAACTGTTGTGAGTCCCCACTGCAGGATTTGTGAGTCCATAGTAGCAAAGAAATTCTGTCTAAATTAAATCTATCTTCCCTCAGTTAAGGAGGGGACCCTGGAAGATGGAAGGATGGGGCCCAGGCTGAACTGGATTAGGAAAGCCAGGTGGATGAACAGTGGCTTCCCAGGCTCTGAAGAATTGTCAAGGGAGAAGAACGCAGTGGATAAATTGACTGTTCTTCAGCAACAGAATCTGAGGCTCACAGAGGAAGTCAAGTCACAGAAGGTGAGTGTGGTGAAGAGAATGCTGTTTCTAAGGGTCAGGGCCCTGAGGCTGGTCACAGGGACTTCCTTACACATTGGTGGTGTGGTAGAAGCGCTCAGAAGTGCTCAGCAGGCAGTGACTGGAGATCAGTTGAAGCTCCTGGTGTTACCACCTTGTGTGTGCCTGAGTGTGCCCAGCACAAAAGAAGACCTTCAGCCATTTCTAGGAAGTGGAGCTAGGTGTAAGAGGGAGGTAAAACAAATCCAAGTGTAGTCTGCCATTATCTTGCTTGTGCATCTCTGTTGCTCGCTAAGTACAGTCCTGCATAGTTACTGTGACACTGGTGAGAACTGCCAGGTGGAGTCCTGGTGTTAACAGCAGGTCATTCTTTTTGAACAGTGACCCACCTTTAAGGTGTGATTTGACTGTGGAAGTCAGGGCATGGGTCATTGCAAGGGCTGTCTCTCATGAATGAAACTGTTCTTCAAAGCATGGAGCAATGCCAGGTTCTCTGCTAATGATGCTGGCAGCTCTTCCAGCAGAAGAGGCAGGAGAGCCAAGTCCTGTGTTGGGCAGTCAGTTGTGCCCTTGATTTGCTTTCTTAAGTGTCTGAGATGGCAGAGCCTGAATCAGCAGTGTGTTGTGGGGCAAGGTTCCATGCTTTCATGCAGGGTAGAGTGAGGGAGGACTCTGTCAGAAGGAAGGTTAAAATGAATACTGCAGTTTCCTTCTGGTAGCACAGGTAGTTGCAGACTGCATTATTTCTTTCCTATTTTACCACACTGCTACCAGATCTCCATGTTCTCTGCTGGACCTCCCAAGAATTACTGTAGGAAAACCGGAGTTCAGACAGTGTGGGCAGCAGCTTTTCTGCTAGCAATCCATGTCAAGTCATCTGTGAACTGCTTTCAGGCCCAGCTCTGAGAGCAGAACTTCTCACAGTGCTGTCACTGTGGATTCAGGATTTCTGCATTGTTTTCCTTCTGAAAAGAGTCAATTTCAAGATATTTCATTCTTGGGTCTGTGCTGTCCATACTGCCATTGCCCTGGACAGCACAGTGATGTGATGGTTTTGCATTCCCTTTCCAGGAACTGGTCAAACTTCTACACAAAGCTCTGGAGGCAGCCCAGCAGGAGAAGCGAGTATCTAGCATGTATCTCACTGCAGCAGAAGATAAGGACAGGCTGGAGCTGGTGCGCCACAAAGTGAGACAGATTGCAGATCTGACAAGTCGACTGGAAGCTCTTGAACAAGAAAAAAAGGAGCTGGAGCAGATACTGACTTTGAAAGACAGCCTTATCCAGGAGCTCAAGGAACATGTGCAGCTTCTGATGGAAAAGAACCATGCCAAACAGGAAGTCATCATGACCTTGACAGAGCAGATGGCCCGAGAGCTCTCTGACCCCCTGCAAGAAGCCAACACTATCGCTGTAGAGACACTGTATAAGCAGCAGGAGGAGATTGAACATCTGAAGGTGTGTGAGATGGCACAGGTGTTTTGGGCCCGTTTTTATGCCCTCAGGTTCAGTGGGAGGGTGTTCTTTGCAGTAAGCACAGAATATACTTCTGCTGGTTGCTCCATCCCTCTCCAAACGAGAGGAAGGCTGGAAGGGGCTCACCTGATGCCAACAGGGTACAAGAAAGCATCTGGGTCAGTTTCAGCTTCAGATTAGAGCCTGTTTGTTTGACTTCCTGTCATCATTCAGTGCCTGCCACATTCTTTTCTTTCTTTTGTTAAACCACTCAACCAAACAATATTCAAACAAAACACATATATTCTTAATCTTATTTAAGTGCATCCTTGGCTTTATATGATCTGGATCTCTCCAGTCTTTTTAAGTATATATATACATTTAGCATTTTCAAGTGTCTTGTTGATGCATGACAATACTGTGCCTTGATTTCCTTTGTAGGCAATATTTGTACTGGGGAGTCCTGTCTGCTCCTCAGAACACAGAATTTTTGAGATATTTTATTGTCCTTAACTTCATCTGACGTCCCTGAAATGGGAGGGATTTTAAGATCTCTCAAGATCTCTCCTTGTGTGACTGTTTTGCTTCATGGCAGGATGATATTGATGCATACAAAACCCAGAACCAGTTTCTCAATTCGGAGATCCACCAGGTTACTCGACTCTGGACAAGTGTTGCTGAGAATGAAAAAGCCCTTCTGATGAAGGTAAGGCCAAATGATATTTTTCTCTTGGTGTGACCTGTTACTAATTTATTTTCAAAGTTTTTAGTCTGTGGCACTGGAATAGATTTTGATCCAAAAGGAATAAGCTTTTTTGTGTTTTTTTTTGTGTGACCTCTTTACTGCTTTGTGTTGTTCCTGAATTAGACATGACAATTTTAATTCTTCAGCAGAAGTAAAATACCTGTGAAGATCAGTCTTAAAGGTGCTGAAACTTAACCCAGATTTCTGCATTTCAGCTGTGCAAATAAAAAAGCAACACTGAATAGGCAATCAGAAAAGTTTCCTGAGAGCTGACAGACTGAGTCCTGGCTCCATCTAGTCACAGTTTCTCTGCTGGATGTGGCACTGCCAGGTGGCAGCACGCTTGATGTCCTGCAGTTGTGTTTTCCTAAGTTGTATTTTTATTTCTAGCTGTACAGCTGTGAAAAACCTTGTTACTCTAAGATTTGTCTAATCCTGTTTTCTGGTCCTGAACCACTTTCAAGGCTGGAGGTGTGTGCTGGCATTTGTTCTGTGTTCTGTAAATCTTGCCTAGGATTTACTTCCCTGGGTTTTAAGGTATTGTTGTGAATGAGTGTCTTAGGTTGCTTAAAGAATCACTGGCAAATGTTAGGCAAAGCAGGTTCAATATTGAAATGAAAGCATGGCAAAGCTCATTGCCAAGGTTCACTCTACTACTTCCTAGATGGTTAAAGCACACAAAGATAAAATAGTATAAAACCTATAATCAGTCAATCTAAAACTAAAATCAGTTAAAAACCTATGTGGAAGCTGAGGATGGAAAAGTGTAAAGATGGGAAGGCTTTAGTATAAAAGGAATAAGGGCAAGCCTCCCATCGAGCCACAAGGTTCAGTGTGGACTCCTGTGCAAAACTTAGCTCTGGACTTGAACAATAGTTTGGGCCTAAAGATTTTAATGCAGTTAAACTTAAAAACACTTAAACAATGGCTGAATTGAAACAGTTTACAAAAGACTCAATGGAATTTACTGCAATCACAACAGTAACTCACTTAGAGGCCTAACTTACTTACCAACCTAAAATACTTAAGAATCTAAGATTTCAGGTACATTTTCCGTACACACTCACACAGACCTAGAGTATGTACAGGGTGCCTGTGAAAATTCTCCCTCAAGCTCAGTGAAGTGCTCATGTCATATTTCTGCATCTTCTCAGCAGGCAAAGGGTTGAGCCTCGAGGAGTGGGGGTATTGGCCCAGGCTTTGTCATCATTGTTTGGCAGTGGTGCTTCCAGTACAGCAAATCTGAGTGTTGTCTGGCTCTGAGAGGCCCCAGTCAAATGGAGGTTGCTGGTCACAGCCCTCTGTGGTCTAGGAGAGCTCAGAGGGTTTCACTTAGGACCACTGTTTATGAACCTATGTTGATAAGAGAATTGCCTTTAGATATAGTAATTTGTAATCCTGACTACAATTCGCAACTTTTGAAAATTTGATGACAAAAATGTTCTTCCACTTGAGTTTGCAAGAAAAATACTTTTCTAATGGTGTTTGTTAACAGAAGCTTATAAGACAGCACCAATTCCTGGCAGCAAACAATATTTCTGATAAGCACAAGAGCTTAGCCCAGGTGCTGTTCACAAGATGGAGGTCTAGCAATCAGTTCTGAGATCACAGTATGGCCTTAGATGGGGGAGTGCACCACTACAAGTATGTCTTCACAGTCATGAATTCTGGGAGAAGGCAAAAACTGTTTCTGGAGTGTTATTGCCATTCTTACATCTGTTTGCTTTCTAGTTCTTTGAAACTAGAAGAGGAACCTGCCTTCCTCCTAACTTACTGCTCTCTCATCCTGACAATGCCATAACTTTCAAAAAGGAAATAATCACATGAGCCCAGCATGCTCAGTGTGAGGCAAAATGCTGATTAAAGGGGTCGTATGAAAGAAACCATGCTCCTTTCTGTCCCTTCTATATGCAACCTAATTATCTCTGTTTTGTTCTTGTTTTTAATTTCCGCTTCGTGTGAACAGGAGTCTTCACTGAGCTTCCTGTGAGACACTGGGTGAGTCTTGTCACCTATGTGGCCTCAGTTCCCTACTCATGGAGTGCACTAATAATCCTTACTCATTTTTTCTGCTTCCTGTGCCCAGGACTAAGGTGGTGGCAGGTACTGTCCTGCTGTTTGATCTCAGCTGGGCTTCCTGTGCATAAGAAATGATGTGTACCGGTGCTATGGGACTGGGAATGCTGAGGGGCATGTGGTCACCGAGTCTGTGGTGCTACCATGTATCCTGAAAATGGTATACTTATGGCTCAGTCTCCAGAGTGGTAGGTTTTATCAGGATACAGCTCAATGTGGTGTTAAGAACTTGCCTGAGGATGAGGGAAAAAGACTGCAGAGAGCTCAGATGCAGTGCTGGCTCTTTGACTGTGTCCTTAGTTGAGCTGGTGGGGTGTGGCCATCTACTGATGCAATGCAGTAGTTAAAGAGGTGATGATATAGTAGGTCTCCCACTCAATAAGCCACTTCTGTTGCATGCTAGCTACTGCAGCTTGTGCTTGTTCATAGACCATGATGATTCATTCATGGCTGCAATTCCACTGATTGTGGAAAACTATGAAATGTGTCTCCTGGGGCTGTGCTCTGCAGAAGTCTTTACTTTATGTGCAGACTAGGCCAGTAGAGAGCAGCGGCAATGCATGAAGGACTAGCACTGAGTGAGCTCTTTCCTTCTTGTTTCCTATCAGTGTGCCTGCCTGCAAGCAAGAAACTGCCAGATGGAGAGCAAATACCTGACAGTCTTGAGAAAGCTGCAGGAGGCTGTGCCTGGCCTGCCCAACTCGTATGCTGAATTGGTGAAGAACCTCATCCAGGAAGCTCTACAGTGGGATGTGAAGGAAGAAGCAGAAGAAGGTTTTAACTTGAGCCCTGTAAGGTAAGAGTTGAGAGCATGGGGATATTCACAGCTTTGTAGAAGCCTGTCTGCAAAGGGAAGCGTGCAGGCAAGATACATCTAAGAGCATTTTGTAACAGAGGCCTATGTTTGTGTCTATGCCTTCCTGCACAGTCAGGGCACCTGTTCTGTAGCAGTTCTCATTTTATCTGTTTGGTCAGTCTCGCAGGTTCTAGCTTTGGAGATGAGACCCCCTAGATCTCTTTGTCAGGAATGTGATGATATCTTACAAGTTTCCCACCCTGTGGACAGATGGTGCACAAACCTTGACAAGTTGTACTATCTGTACTCTTGGTGTGTTCTGATTAGTAAGAGATTTGCATTGTGTACAAGGAGACATCAGAAGGGACTGCGGATCTCTGTTCTTTGATCTGATGTCCCAAAGCCTTTCCAGTCCACTCCTACAAAACTGTCTCTGCTCTGGGACAGGCTGGGGAGAAGGTACACAGGATGAGCTTGATATTTCTTTAGGTACTGGTGAGGGGTCTGCTGAGGTTGGTCTGCAGCTCAGAGCAAAGTTACATTTGAGTTGGTGTGTGTATGCCAGTGCTGCAGGCTCGCATTTATCTTCAGGGCCCTGAGGTAGGCTGTCACATGCAGCTGACAGAGAAGTGAAGGAGCACTGTTACAAATGAGTGTTTGAGATCGCTTTAAAAAGATCCCTAGCCAGCAGAAGGGTGTCAGCAAAACCCAGATTTAATATTAAGTGACGGCATAACAAAGTGAAGTTGAGGCCTAAGGAGCATTTCTTGGATCTCAGTGCGGCCTAGAAAGGGAGGGGGTGGGGGGTGCACGCCCACAAGTACTTGTGCTCTAGTATGGGTGACATGAGCCCGGCAGCAGGCTGTATCTGGGGTGATCCCAAGCAGTAAGTGTCCTGGACACAGGTACCAGCACTGTCATTTGAATTAAACACTGCCTTGTGTCCCTCCAGCGAGTATGATGAGTATGGGTTTATGACTGTACCTGACTATGAAATTGAGGACTGGAAACTCCTGGCCAAAATCCAAGCCCTTGAGATAAAGTCCAACAAACTGCGGAGACAGGAAATAGTGGAGAAGCCCCTCCGTGACAGATGGAACAGCATTGGAGAGCTGAACCCCTCTGCAGAGCTGAAGAGTCTGATCCGAAGTGGCATCCCAGTGGAGCATCGGCAGCGAGTGTGGAGGTGGATGGTCAGCCGGCACTGCAGCCCTGTGCCTGGCCACTACCAGCGGCTGCTGGAGCAGAGCAGGAGCACCGAGCACCCAGCCTGCCGGCAGATTGAGCTTGACCTGCCCCGCACGCTGACCAACAACAAGCATTTCTCCTCTCCCACCTCCCAGCTCATCCCCAGGCTCCGGAGGGTGTTACTGGCATTCTCCTGGCACAATCCTGCCATTGGATACTGCCAGGGATTGAACAGGTGAGGAGCCAGGTATGCTGCTTCTTCATGAGATGGCACTGGAAAGGTATACACACATACTCTAGGCTGTGATTCAAGCAACCTCGGGCTCTTGCCTCTCTACAATTCTGTCCTAGCTCTAGGTATTTAATTGCAGAATTCTGCATTTGGTGGCTTATTTTTCATTCAATGTTGTTACTAGGATCCAGAAAACAGCATCTCTATAGTTACAGAATAGGAAAGAAAAGCTATAGGAGGAAGAGTGAAGCAGTCCCAGAATAACACCACAAAGCTGGGGCTGAATTTTTAAGTAGTAATGTAAAGTAGTAAAGCACAAGAACACCCTGGTGATTCCCTTTTTTGCTGAGAACAGTTGGAGGAAATGCTGGGAAGTGTTAACATGCGAGGGAGTTGCAGCAAAGGACATAAAGAAAGACTGAGGAAACCATGGTTGTTCTGTCTGGAAAAGAGAAGATCCAGAGAATATAAAAGCTTCTTTCACTTCCCAAAGGCGGCTCTAGGAAAGATAAACCTAAATTTCATAGAATTGTGCTGCCAAGTAGAAAAGGCAGTAGGCATTAGCTGTAAGAAGGGAACTTCTAGTTGGACCTTTTCACATGAGGAAGGTCTGTGTAAGCTATTTATTCCTAATGATCGTTGGATGTTCTTCAGAAAGATGATAGAAGCTTTCCTCCAGAGAGCCCTTATTTTAAGGTATCATCTTTCTAGTCTATCTGAAAGGCAGTAAGTCACAGCTGAAGGAGGTCAGGGGTGTAAAAGAATGCATGGAGAAATGAACTATATCACATAATATGAAGTACCTCTGTGTGACCTCTTCCCTGTATTGAAATAGCCCAAATCAGCACACTACTAACTTCAGCAGATCTACAGAACATTCCATTAGCTGGGAAACCTGGCTTTGTCACACCAGTTCCATATGTTCTGACAGAGCTACATGGGAAAGAAAATCACATTCCTGTGGTTCCTTCAGAAACAGATCACTTGCCTCTGTCTGGCTGTCCTGCTACATTAGATATTTTGGATGCTGATGGAGCTGGAGACATGCAAAAAGAAGTCCTGTATTCTTCAATTCCTGTGTTGATGACTCCTCCTGCAGTATTGAATTTTCTCAACATGTCTCATCCATCACAGATTGGCAGCTGTTGCTCTCCTGGTCCTAGAAGATGAGGAAAGTGCTTTCTGGTGTCTAGTCTATATTGTGGAGAACCTAATGCCAGCAGACTACTACAGTAACACACTAATAACATCACAGGTGAGCTGAGCACCCTCACATCTGCTTGGAATCTCATAGAGTGATTTACAGTAAATATTTAAAAGTGAGTAGTCGACCTGCTGTGTGTTTGATTTCTCACAGGACAGTGATATGACCTTACAATACCTTCCATTGCAGAGATATTGGAGACTTGAGAGTATAAAACTGTTACGCTCACAGGAGCAGCACACACAGAGCAGTGAAATTGATCACCAGTTCTAGGAAATGGGGTACCACTCCTGAGTAATGACATGAAAGTCAGGTTAGTCAGAAGGAAAGTGCCCATTAATTGCACAGTTACTTATTTAAAGAAGCTTTAATGGAGGCAAAGCAGCAAATTCTGGTATGTATAGACTAAATATGAGGAAGGCACCATTTTGCAGCCCTTAAGCTTTTGAAGCTGCACTCTTATCTTTGGAGTGCCATGTACATGTGGATGAAAATGCTGAGATTTTTAGATTTACTCTATTTGCATCAGTTCATGATCAAGCATGGTGTTAGCTCTCATTATGGGGCTCTCTGCACATCAGAAAAGATTCTGACCTTTTGATATTAATTGTTGTGCTGTGAATAGCATACCCACCTGATTCAAAATCACTGGATTTCAAGGTTTTCAGTGTGTCTTGTGTCAGATATACTACATTCTCCCAGGCAGACAAAGAGATAAGCTAACTCCCATATAATTCAATGGAATTGTAATTGTGTGCCCATACCATCCACACCCATCAGTGTCCAGTCTGGTAAGTCTGGCTGTGACTTTGGTGTCTCCCTTGTGTGTGGTCCTTTCAGAGAAAAGAGGGTTGGTTTTATCTGTGGGCCCACAGTAGAGGAGGCTTCAAGGGTCAGTAGCTGAGAGAGACTGATGATGCCACTGAATTTGTTGGCTAACATTTACTGGGACAGTGGTGTGGTGGTGGAGAGGCCAACTCACAGACTGGGGAAACAGTCAAATCACTTTGAAGGTAGCAAAATGTCTCTCAAGAGGAGGTTGTGTTAGCTGTGGGATTTAATAGACAGTACTCAATACTCAGCAAGTAGAGACTGACAGGGAAAATATGACAGACTGAAGAGGCTCGCCTACATTTAGTAAGAAAACACTGTCAGCTGCAAGTCTTCTATAGAAAGAATTTCTGACCTCATGGTTGGTATCTGAAACTCTAGCCAAGACCCATGTAAAGAGGAACATCTAAGGTGATCCTTTGTGGGTTGGCTTGATAAAGTGAGTTGGCTGGAAGACTTAAAATTGGAAATTTTGAAGACAAAGCATATTACCTGTACGGTTTGTACCCCTGTGCCACAGCTAAGTGGGCTGACAGAGCTGGGGCATTAGTATGATACGGCAGAGGGAAGCCCTAAACATGATCCTGCTCTCTAGCACTTATCCTCCAGAAAGCACGGCTCTGCTGAGATTAAACCTTTATAAACCTGGATCAAGGATCTCACTGACTGCATTTCTGTGTTTTGGCTCATGCAATCAGAAGCAAAGCACAGACAGTACTCAGACCACAATGAGAAGCTTAAGTAAGAAGATCAGGTTCTGCTTGCAAAGTCAGAGGTATTCGAGGTGTTCACTCTGTTGGGCCATGTAGAGTCATTCAGACCTGGGCAGGTTTTAATGCCTGTCATTCAATTGGATGCTTATGGTGTTACAGAAAATCCCAGTAAGACCAATGCAGGATGATGTGTTGGATTTTCCCTCTCGACTTTGAGATTGGGAAGGAATATGATTCTTTGAGTGAGAAGAATGTATGTTTCTCTCCTTATATCTTGGCCTTGTTTCAGCTCCATTGCCTTGCTCTGAATGCCACATACAAGTATACTGCTCAGTGAGTTTGAAGGGTTGGGAGACAAAGGATGCTCTGCTCTTCCTAGGTTGTAGTTCACTAAAGGCAGCACCAGTGATGACTCTGACATGCAAGGGCCATTGTTCTGTTGCACCGCTCCTCTCCTGTAACAGCAGGACTGTTTTTGACTAGGACTTCATTGTTTCCTTTTTTGTCAATTGTAGGTAGATCAGAGAGTCTTCAAAGACTTCCTGTCCGAGAAGCTGCCTCGCCTCATGGCTCATTTTGAACAGTATCGGATTGATGTCTCACTCATCACCTTCAACTGGTTTCTGGTGGCCTTTGTGGACAGCCTGGTCAGCGACATCCTCCTGCGAGTGTGGGATGCCTTCTTGTATGAGGGAACTAAGGTGCAGTCTAGGCCTTCCTCCCATTTGTACCACCTCTGTGGCAGGGTGATGGGCAGCATACACATACATCAAAGATACGTGAGGCTGAACCCCTTGTCCTATTCTGCCTGCTTGGTGGCATGCCTTGATGTCTCCAAGCCCCTTATTTCTATGTACTTGCTTCTAGTAGGCAGACCGAGTCCCTGATTCTGTGCACTTGGTACTTTTTAGCAGATAGCTGTGCTGCAAAACATCTCTCTGATAGTGGTGTCTCCTACTCTGTGACACAACTGAGAGTATTACAGATAAAGGGAGCAGAAGATAGACAGTACCTGAAAATGTGAGTCCTGCATTGTCCCTGTGCATAAGGGAGAACTGGAGAACCTTTGTGAAATCCCTGTGGGGTCCTTTTGTAGAGCCTCGTATTCTCTGGGGTTGCAATTTAGCTAACAGATGGTCATTCTCTTGAGATTAGCTGTACTCCTGTACTGTACTCCTTCAGGCCTGGCCTAGTACATAGTATTAAGAGCAGGAGTAATCCTGGATCTAGTCTGTACTGCAGTGCTGTGTGCCCAACACCATTTTTCATGCCAGGATGGCCTGGACCTTCAGTTACTTAAAACTTTTAATCACTCAAATACCTTTCAACCCTCCAGGTCATTTTCCGCTATGCTCTTGCGATTTTTAAATACAATGAGGAGGAAATCCTAAGAATTCATGACAGTGTGGAGATCTACCAGTACCTACGCTTTTTCACAAGGATGATCACAGACGGCAGGTGGGACTCTGAGTTGTAGACAAGGTTCCATTGTGTATTTGTACTTGCTTGCCTGTTAGGTCAGCTTAGGTTAGGAGTTGTGACTAGTTTATTAAGAGAGACGCAAACACATTAATAGGTCTGTGGGACATGGATCCATTTGTCTCTTTGACTTTCTTTTCATGGCATTACTTAAAATCTTTTTGGCTCAGGCAAAGGCATGCTACAGCAGAGCAAGCCACAAAGTCTGGGTCAGCCTCCTTCTTGCAGCAGCTGGTACTTGTGCTACTGATTGCTGGGTTTCTCTCAGCTCTAGTTGGGGTGTTTGGGAACACCACCATGACCTTGAATGGCAACGTGTCTCTGAGATGAATGTTTCTGTGATCAGAAAAGCTCAACATCAGGAATATTCCTCCCTGACAGGCCATCAGAATTGGCATCTGATCCATTGTTTCCTAAATGATGGCTGCATACTGTTCCTTAAAAGGTGGGATGGTATAAGTGTATGTGAAGTACTGCTTGGGTTGGAGTTTGTGTGGGAAAAAATTCCTTTAAGACTCAGCAGTTTGGTGACATCTGAGCTCAGAGAGCTGAAGTCTGAGGCCCTACCCTTTAATACCCCAGAATGCTCTTGGTGTATCTGCTATCATGTGTTACCAGCCAGTAAATAAGTTGACCAGAGCTGTCCTTTCTATCACAGGAAGCTGATGAACATTGCCTTCAATGACTTGAACCCCTTCCCCATGAAACTGCTGAGGAACCGTCGGTCAATGCACAGAGAAGAGCTGGAGGCAGAGCTGTGTGAACTTGAACAGATCAAGGCAGCCTATGTAAAAGAGAGAGCAGAGCAGGGACCTCAGGACCTGAAGGAGGTTGTTAGTGAAGAAGAAGAAGAGAGCTAACAAAAAGAAAGTTCGTCATCACTTCCCTCCCGTATTGCAGAAGGTCATCAGTAGCAACTGTCAGTAAGAAATGGACCAGAGGGGGAAATGTAGTCACAGGAGTTTGTCTGCCCCAGTAAGCAAGGCTGTAGTTATGGGGCCATTTGGAGATCAAGACAGAATTTATAATGGATTGGAAGGTGTCAGAGGAGTTTGATCCTCTTCTGTGTTTCTCCCCATTTAGCCCATCCTCCTGTGCAATTCAGGATTACAGCTGAGGGTGCAGAGGAAGTATCAGTTGTGGTGTCATGACAGGAACTGACATGGTGCAAAAGACCCACCCAAGCAGGGCCTTTATAAATTTTCTTATGAAGGCTTGAATGAGATCTTTACCTACAAGTAAAATCTCTGGAAATAAGGAACCAAGAGCACTCCCTCACTGTTACCTAAAGCTTCTGAATTGGTCAGGAAAAAGCCTTCTCTTAGAGGGCATGGTGCTTTCAGTGTCTAGCCTGCCAGGAGAGTGTGTTTTTAACATTGTTACTGATCAAGACCCTGTCTTCAGATGAGTGTTAGGTCTGTGGAGGTTCTGAAAGCTGGAGGACATCATCCCATGGGACGCAGGCTGGGACAAGGAAACAGATTGTGGGAGAGTAGAGCTGCTTTTCTAGTTTGGTTCCTGTAGGAAGTTCATGGGAGCACAAGGTGTGTCTCCTGCTTGGTTGGGAAATGTAAGCTTTCTCTCCTCATTGTTTAGCTTCTAGGCCCTGGCATCACTCTGTGCTGGTGAGTTTGCTCCATAGAGGAACTCTCATCTCTGTATGAAACCAACCACAGCCTTCCTGCAGGCAGGGCCTGGTGTTGTGTGGACTTTTACTGGGGACCACTGGGTTTTCTGATAGCCTCACTCCTGGCCATCTCTCTGCCCCACAACTACAGTCCTCCTGTGCTGGGTTTTTACACTGATATCCCTGTCTCTGATTTCTGTTCATTATGGGAGGAACAAGGGCTTTTCTTCAGGAGTTTATTATATTGAAGGTGTTTTATCCATGGCATATGGCTGGTAGTGAACCTGAAAAGCCTGGGAAGGATGACTTGATATTCTTTAGAAAAAAAACATTCATGTCCCCTGAACCAAGGAGCTGGCCTCCATGAGTCTAGCACACAGAGATGCCCTATCTGCCTCTGGGCATGGGGTCTGGTAGCCTTCTGGTCTGCCTACCAGGCTCACAATCCCCTGGGCTAGATACTCTGCCTGCGCAGCTCAGCCCTCCACAGACTGAGGATGACTCAATTATTTAGATAAATACAACTTCTTTCCATGCCAGATCCTGCTGCCCCACTTTCCCGCTGAGTGGTGCATGACTCCAGGTGTGCCTGCAGTGTTGGCACTGACAGCATGCAGCAGACCCTGCTATAAGGGGGGCTGTGCTCTATGTTTTCAGACTGACCTTGAACCCAAGTGGCTTATGCCTTCTTTAAATATTTGATGGTTGATAACCCAACCCTTCAAGTTGTCAGTGCTTGTAGAGGAAGGAAAGGGAGGAATTTGTAGCCCACAGGGTTCTCAGCCCTGTGGGTTGTAGCAAAGATGACAGACTCTTCACCTGAGACACATGGTCTGTCTCACTGGACAAGTCAGCCACATCACAGAAGACTGAGATGGGAGAGACCTGTGGAGGCCAACCACACAGCAGAGAAGTAATCAAAGTGGAAGTGAACTTTCAGGAAGAGTGGATAGTTCCCCTTAATGTCATCGACAGCTGCACACATTGAAACTGTGGGATGAGAAGAAAATGTTACTGGAAGCCTACTACAATATCTCAAAAAAAAAAAAAAAAGAACTCATTTAAAAACTATGTCACCTAGATAGGGAAGTCTAAAAGGCAGAAGGTTTTTCTTCACAGATGATATTGCTAATCTAATTTATTTATACTCTTATGTTCATGGGTGCATACAGAGTTTTGCTGTTGTTACAAACCTTATCTTCTAAATCAAGACCATGAAAATTAGAAGTTTACTTACAAATTTGTTTCCTAGAGCTTTCTGCAACAGTTTAAAAATCTTTCCTCCTGACTTGTCCTTATGTTGATTAATAAAGGCATTTGAAACATGTATTATTAAACTAAACCACAGCCTAACATATGTTTATAGTATATAATGAACATTGGTCTAGGTGATACATAAACTCTTCTGAAGTAGACATAAGGAGCAAGGATCATTGACCCTGATGGGGAATTCTGAAATTTCAATTTTTAATTGAAATTTGAAGGGAAGGATATGTGAGGGTTTTTATAAGTTTCTTTCCTTTTGTGTCTTCCTCAGCTCTTGATTTTGGTTCACATGTATTTGCTGAGGACCATCTTATCTGATCAAATTGATAACCAATCACTTGTGGTCATTCTTTATTAAACTGTGATGAATGCTAGAACATCTGCAAGGCCTATACAGATCTGCACCTTGGAGCCAAGCTCACGTGTCCTCATGGGCCCTCATCTACCACTACATTCACAAACTTCAGTGGTATTGAAAAGCACTGAACTCAGGTCACAAAATTGCAGTTGGGCTAGACACAAATCCCTCAGGCCCCTGCAAGACCTGCAGTGACTGTCAGTCAGTGCCACGGGTGTTTTGAACCTCTTGGTTGCCTCTGCATGAAGTGCTCAAGAATGATTTGTGCTGCCACTGCCAACTGTTGTGGCTGGGAGACAGTTTGACCTGGTTTTGCAGCCCAGCAGCTCCTTCTGCCTGTGCTGGCGCCTGTGGATAAAACAGGTGTCTTTCCACCCAGAACCAGTCTTTGCTGAGCTCTGCTGTATGCATAACATTACTTGTGAAATTAAGCCTTCTATCTCTGCATTAACCTAAACCTTGGGATACCAGCTCCAACCCTAAAAAGGATTTCCAAACCCACCCTTCTCCCTGTGATGTGCCATTAAACTTGTAGTTTACTTTGTTGCAGGATCTTGTGGCCACCAAAAGTTCATGGGGTTCGAGAGGATAAATTGGCGGAGTGGTGCCAAACACCCATAAAGCCGCTGCTGGCTCAATAAGTCGCTGAGCTGCCAGCAAGAAGAGGCTGTGAAACTTCCCTTCTTTCCCCCTTTTCGGCCTGGGTGGTGTGGGGCTGGCAGGATCTGTACCTTCATATGCTACAGCTAAGCCCTGTATTCAGGCATGCTGCCAGAGTGGTAAGAGGCACTACTGGGGAGGTTGTTTCTGGGCTAATGTTTAGTCTAAGCTTGAGCTTCTTATCCAGGGTGAAAGTGAGAGCTAAGGGGCAAGGCGTTTTCCGTGGGTGGATAGCAACAACACCCTGTAGCAGGAGCTATACCACAGTGCTGAGTTTCTCTTCCAGTCTGCAGGCTGGGCAACCTCCTGCCACCATCACAGACACAAGGCCTCAGGCTTGCTCTCTTCTCATTTAAGAGCTCACTTGTGGTCTGAGACAATGCTGAGACTTCTCCAGCCATCTCCCAGTGGCTCTCCTTTAAAAAACATTAGCTCTGGTCTGTCTAGGGCCATGCCAAGTGCAAGAAGACAAAACACTTTCCCATGACTGAGCCACAGTGCTGGAGCTGATAAAATATAATGCCATCCAAGATAATATAGCCGCTTTCCTAGAGCTCAGTGGCAGGCTGTGGTCTGCACAGAGATGCTAAATCATGAGATTATCTGTGTGCTCTCTGTTCAACCTCAGGAGCTCTCCAGAGGTGAAAACACCACACCAGGTTAGTCAGTGGAAGAGAAGGTAGCCCTAACCATGACACATTTGGGGTGAAAGGTACCCTGCTCTGCTGCGGCCAGATGTTTGCATTGGTAACATGGTCTACTACCTTTGAGATGGAGTCCTTATTTCTCCTTGTTATTAAATGACATCTTCCTGCAAAGTGCAAAGTCTGCCTTTGAGACTCCAGCTGTTGGATCAGTATCTGCTCTGGTTTTGAGCTTAATTTTCATGACACAGAACCTCTGGCACATTCTGGTGTCAAGCTGTTGGAAACTTGGAGACTTGGAATAATATCCAGGGTACGTAGAATTAAATTTCAAGCCCCCTTGTAATACCAAAATTGGCCAGATAAAAACTTTCTAGCACATGTTTGAGTGTTAGAAAGCAGCATTCTTTATTGCAGTGTGCTGATCACTTGGAGAACCCTTCCTCCAACTGAGTGCCCTGAGTTTTGAGCATTGGGTAAATGCTCAAAACTGTTTTTATCATACACACTGGTGACATACTCACTGGCTATCCCTGCTTACTTGATGTATGTGTATTACTTTATTTTACATAGTTGCACCCCTTACTGGAAGTCCTTATATGGTTCTTTGAGGTTTGTCTTCAATGTCCAGTGTCCTTTTTAGGTGCCTGTTACTCAGCTCTCATTTTGAGTAAGTGAAATATCATTGCTTTGCATGACTTCTGCTTTGTCAGCCTTGCAAAGCTAAGCTGGCATTCTGTTGTGTTTTGCATGACTTTTTTTTGTCTACTCCTCCAAGACGACATTGTTCCCTTTATTTGGTAAGTGTAAAATGTTCTGTTCTACTGTCCTTATCATTTGGGAAAAAGTAGTACTCAGCCCAACATTACAATTCCATGCTGAAAATAATGCCTATATTTTTTTCTTTTACAAAGTCATTTTGTTAGTAGAAAAGTATTGTCTATGGGCAGCATTTTGCAGGGAGGAAAAGTTCCAAAACAAAACCAATTTATATTTTTTGTTGCATCTTCCAATAACATTTTTCAACATCATAAAAGCTCTTGCACCTTGATGGGAAATGCCAATGCCACAAACTCTGAAAAGGCTTTCAGTTTTGACACTAGCATTGCACTGGTGCTTTAAATCACTCCAAAAGCTGGTGGGTGTTGTACCTGCCATGCCACCTGCCCCCATACATGTGGCGCAGTTAGTGATAGTGAGCTGCATGGGGCTGAAAATAATTACAGTAGGAAAAATAGGAACCAGTGAAGTTTTTGTTAAAGATGAAGATAATAGGTCATAAATAATTAGCAGCTTCCTCCACGTATCTCCATCCAGAACTAACAGAGACATATCAAGCCCCTTGTCCTCTGCAGGCAGGGATAAAGCAGAGTTCAGTGCCTGCTGCAGTGTCTCCCCTTCAGCGCAGATGAACTGGGCTGTGTGCTGGTATAATTTTGCCTTGAATTAAATGTACCTGAGGATATCATGTCTGCAAACAGCTCATGCCTTTCCTAGGGTTGCAAGGCATATCGCCATGCAGAAAGCTGGTTTCCTTCTGTCTCCTCTCATCCACTTCTGCAAATGCTCCATGCCGTCAGGACCCTGCTCCCAGGGAGCTGTGCCCAGCTGGGTGAAGTGCTTCATCACTGCTGCACAGACACCATGAATGTGGCCATGCTGATGTAGCTCCTGCAATGCAGACCAGCCACAACAGGTGCCAGCTCTGCTCTTCCAGTGGCTTCTTCCAACTCTGCTGGAGTGGTAGCTTTCCACTTCTCACTATTTTGCATGGGCCAGAAAGAGATGAGTGGGATACCAGCCTGCCTCTTGGCCTGATTCCTGGCACCCAATGGTGTGGGATGGCAGAGTTAAAAAACACGCTGCTCCAACTTCTGCTGATGGATCTGGACGGAAAGCACAGACGTGTTGGCTGCTGGAGGCCCTTTACACAGCAGAAGTGTTGTGTGGGACTGCTCTTTCCCACAAGCACTTCTGTGGACACAGGCTGTCAGCAGTGGTTGCTCAGCCAGGCTCTGGCTGCTGGATGACCAGTTGAGATATCTCAGGGAACACGACAGAGATAGCATTCACCCCAACCACCAAGGACAGCCCAGTCCCAGCCACCCAGTTTGAGACTGCAAAGGGGACTGGGGAGCAAAACTATTCACTTTGTCAGCACCTAAAACAGCTCGCAGGAATGGCACTTGCACATGAGTAGCACAGCCAGATGCCTACAGTGGACAGAGCTGTAGGTAGAAGAAATCTTTCCCTCCAAAAACCCTAAACAGACATCTTTGTCTTCCTGTCAGTCCTGCATGCAATTTTCTACAGCTTAATCAGGGCTGGAGCACAACTTGTGTTAAAGGAAGCACTGGAAATCATCAGTACCTGACCTGTCTTGTACCTCTCCATAGGGAACCTGTGAGCACACACTGCAAGGATCCTGAGGGGTACCAGAAGTCATCTCAGTTCCTGTAGGCAAGGGAGGACCAGGACAGCTGCTGCACTAGCATCGACAATTTGTGTCCACAGGAATTCCTTCCTGTGCTCCACCCATGGGCACTGCTTCTCAACAGTTTTCTGGTGGTGTATCTGCTGAAGTGCCATCCCAGTTTCCTGGGATGTCCCTGGCTGGCACCTGGTAGCAAAGGATGAAGATCACTCTTAGTGGTTGCTGGTTGGTTCTGAAATTCTGCTCAACACCCTTGAAGAATTCAGTGGATCTGGTCTTTTCACAGGCATCATTTTTCTTCTCCAAGAAGACTTGAGGTGTCCTGACAGGCGTGCTAATGACATCACATATGCAGTCTCCTCTTTTACTAGAGTTGGGGTCTGTAGTGAGGAAGTGGTCACTGGGTTGGTGGTTGTGATCTCCCCTTGATGGAATTACCTTTCAGCTAAGGACACATTCCTGCCTCCCTCTCTTGGCACTGTCAGCAGTTCTTACTGTTCCAGTGATTTCAATCCTGCTATGTTGCCTGCTGTTGCTTTGGTTGAGAGTGTTTGAGACATTTTTTTGGAAGGGTTCATGAGGCTTCTACCCCTTTTGTCTTTGTCTACATCTGCTAAGGTTGATATACAGCTTCTTGATAAAACGTACCTTGCCTTGAGGAGTTAATAATTGGTAACAGCATCCACACTATCATTTTTGCATGTTTGCTTTTCTGTTTGGTCCCTTACACTGATCTGCAGCATCTCACTTGTGAAGGACACTGAGTCACAGTCTTGTCTGAGCTGCTAGCTCAGCCCAGAGCTGGCTCTGCTACCCAGTGAGTGATGGGACTAAGGTATGTAGATAAACTATCTGTCTCAGACTCTGATTAATCAGACAGGACCAGAGTGGTGTTAGCTGAGGGGGTGACCTGGCCAAAGAAACCTCCTCTGCTGTTTGATCTTGGGGGCTGCTGTCTACTTACCAAGTTCCTCATTCAGGGCACTGAGGAGGTTTGCAGTGCTGCCAAGGTACCAGCTGACCCCAAAGTCTGAGTGTGAGCTCTGTGAGAAACTTCCTAAAGCCATATGCCACCAGTAAAGGGCCTGCAGCTTTGGGCCAGTGTCTCTCCATCTGCCAGGGACTGCCGAGACAGCCAGAGGCTGCCAGATAAGGCTGGCACGTTAAAGCTGTTGCAGGGGTGCGTGCAGAGTTCAGGCTGAGCGGTTCCTGGTGGTCACACTGAGGATATGGCACAGAGCGCCTGTCTCCTCAGAAGCTCTCTGAGCTAATGCAAGGCTGTGGTACTCTGGCTGCAAGTGACGGCAACGTCCTGACGCTGACAGGTCGATCTCGTAGGAGAATCACGCACCCACCTTTCACCATGTGCCTTCGGGCACAGAGTCGGGGACCCCCCTACAGCGGCGATGGTGACGGTGAATGGGGCACGTCGGCCCGGGAGGGCTGGCTCCCAAGCGCAGGGTAGCGGAGCGGCACTCCAGCACCTTGCTGTGGTTGCGGAGGCGCTCTCCCCTTCACGGCACCAGGACAAGCCCTCGCTGGCCACGCGAGGTTGCTCCCAAAGACCGGGCACGACCGCGGACCTGATCGCCCCGGGCAGGCCCTTCGGAGCTCCGCGGGGGCAGCGGCATCCCCCGGTGCCCGCCGGCACCTCCCGGCTGCGGGCGCGGCGCGG
>WEZZ01031203.1:28733-58595 GCA_013400585.1 Chloropsis cyanopogon
GGGAGCCCTCCGGCGCGGGGGTCCGCAGGCGGCGGTGCGCGGAGCAACAGGGCTTCCTGGGGACCCGAGCCATCCTGCTGCCTTGTCGGGAAGGCTGCGCCTCCTGCCAGCCCTGCTGGCCGGTGCCGCCGGTGGCACGGCTTGGCATCTGTATGACTTCGCTTATTATTTATAGAGAAGCCACACCTATGGCTGTGTGTGCGACGGGTTAAATTGGCCTTTTTTGCTGGAGTCGCAGGGAATTCGGATGCTTGGTGTCACAAGGGTAGGTCACATCTTGCACATGTGAGCGTGATGACAACCACATCAGTGACTCTCTGGCACCGGGAGCCCCTGGTGCCACTTCCCCCTGAAGGGGGAACTGGCACCTTGAAGGGGTCTTATTTTCAGGCAGCACAGCTGTGAAGACTGCTTCTTCCGTGGGTCTGGCTTTGATGCCGCAGCTCTGTCAAGGGCCAAGACAGGCTTTTGGAAAGGGATGTGTAACAGACAGCACTTTGCAGACTAATGGCCCGGTGAGGCCAGCCATGTGCAGTGTTTGAACACACTGTTCACTTTGCAGGGAGTGGTGCCCTCCTTGTCGTGCTCTGGAGCATCCTGTCTGTTCCTGATTCCCACGCCACGCTGCCCCAGCCCTTTTCATTTATACTTTCTAAGAAGACACTGTGCTGCAGCCCTTGTAAAAGGTATTTGCCTGGACAGGCTTAGCCTCTTTTGGCCCCTTGGGTGCTCAAGGGAAGTGATTTCTGCAGAGGATTCAGAGAACATTTGGGAGAAGGTTGACTGATGGTTGCCTTTAAGCTTCTCCAGTGCAGGCTCCCCAGTGGGTTAACAAAGGAGCAGCCTGTGCAGCCCTGCTGTTCCCTTTGTTCTTCCTCTGGCTGTGCCCTCTTTGGAGAGCTCTGATCTCTCCTGGTTTGATCAGAGATAGGGAGTGACTGATGGAGACACCAGGGAGTTCATGTTTTGGTTGTGAACATTTCAGGAAACTCTAGAGCTTTAGGAGGCAGAACAGGGGAGAGCTGGTTGCTTCTTAGAGACAGGAAAAAAGCTGTTTTCATCTGTGCTGCTGTTGTTTGGTGAATTAACATTATGACATCTATTATTATAGCTTCGATGAGCAGTATTTCAAATTCATTCAATCTGTTACTCTGTAGCAACAAATCAAAGCCCGTTATGTCAGTAGACCTGCCACAGACAGGAAATGTGAGACCCAGGTATAGGTGATGTTTGGACAAAGAGCCAGACAATTCTGCTGCCTGCACCCCAACTCTGCCCTAAGCTCCTCCTGGCCCCTCTTCCTCTGAGGCAAAGCACCTAAGCATGAGTGTGCCTGTTTTGCAGATCTGGGGGTGAGGGAGACCACTGTCCCCTGTGTGGTGGCTGTGCCTGCCTGACCAGCAGCACTGCTCGCCTCCATCCCATTGATCCAGCTGGCTGTTGGCTGTGTCTGTGCAGCAGGTGGATTTCCTGGTAGCAGGTCAGGGTATCTCCAGATGTTGTATGTTTCTCATTATCTTTTTCTGCCTGGGTAATTTCTGCCTGTGTTTCAAGTATGCTGGTTTGTCCCCTCTGAGCAAATTTCTTGCTCTGCAAATGCCAGTAATGGGTAATATTTTCACGTTTCTGTGTCCGCTTCATTTGTTTGTGGCTGGATAATGAGTGGATTTTCAGTTGCCTGAGTCTGTGAGTCTGTTTGTAGGTGGGTTGGCACCGGGCAGGCTGCTGTCTCTGGAACAGGTTTATGGTGCCTCTGCAAGGGGCAGGTCTCTCTTGCCTGTGGGCTGTCTGGACTGCAAGATGCCTAAATGTGGTGTGAGCTGTGTTTTGGGGATGAATAGTTAAGTACAGAGCAGGTCCCTCTGCTGTAAGCTTCAGGTGCCCAGGCACTCACTGTTACAGAGGCTTAGGGAGAGAACTGAAAGCTTTGGCATATCCCAGAAAAAAAGGTGACGCTTTGAGTGAGAGACAGTTGCCTTGGGGCAGGCTAAGCTATATTTTATGCATGACCTTGCAGGCTCCTCATAAATTGTGGTCAATTTGCTGCCTCTGATGTTTTTGTATTCCTTGATCCACAGTGGCTGCATAACACGAAGCCTTCATGCCACCTTGTTGGACCAAATTCCCCAGCTGGGATTTTGACGGGAAAACTGTTGGGAAGTGGGCTGTGACAGGGTATGACAGAGACTCTGTGAAGAAACTGTGTGGAGGGAAACTGTCCCAGATCATTTCCCCACCATCCACTATTGGCTGGTTCAAGGGGACTCAGCAGGTCCTTAATGGCCACACCCTGTTCTTCGCTCTCCTAGAAAAGTTTGTTTGAAGTGTTTGCTTCAACAAAAAAGCCCCACAAAACCCCAGCACCTTATCTGAATATTCCCGACTCCCAGTTATAAACACCAGCGATCTCACAGTTGGCCAGTGGGCTGTCTGGGTGGCTGCTGGACCTTGCTGCTAAACTGCTGCTCAGAGCCAAGGGCATCCCTGGTGAGGCTGGACAGCAGCTGTGCTTTGAAGGAGCTGTGTCTGGCCACAGCAGGATGCACAGCAGGAGCACAGATGGTCTGGCCTCTTGCTCCCGTGGCAAGAAGGCACGAGAGGATGGTGTGGTGAGGTGTTTCACATGTAGTCCTTATGTGGCTCCCTGTAAGTGCACGTTGTGGAGCTGCTCTGGCTGTGGAGCTGACTGAGGCGAGCAGCCTGCAGCGCTCTGCAATTATGCTGACGCGCCTCCTGCCTCTCCTCAGGAGAAACAGGAAAGACCTTTACATCATCCAGGAGGCTGTATTGGCTGAGAGATTTTGACACTCACAGGGTTATACTGGCTTGTAAGTAGAAGCTAGACTGGCCTAATATTTCCAGGGATTTCCCCTCTGTGGTATTACAGGCTTGCCAGCAATTCCCTATTTTGAAAATACACCCTGCAGGGCTCTATTAGTGTAATGCTGGTGCTTACTATTTCTAAACCACTTTGAAATTCACAAATTGGACTTTCTGACCCTCAGCCAAGCAAAATCCTTTCTAAAGCTTGGAGACATGCTGCTGCCAAGAGTAGGACCAATGACAGTGTGCAGCTCCAAGCCCTGTTCTCTCTTCCCTTGTTGGCCTGTTCCCTGCTCTGCTTCACACAGTTTCAAATTTTCCAGAGCAGCGTGCAGAGTTTGGCGCCTCTCTCGCTCTTTCTCCTGAGCATCCTTCAGGGCTCTGGTTTGTTGAAGACTTTCCTTCCAGTCTGGTGAATCGCTTGCTCTTTATCTCTGCGCCAAGAAACATGGACCTACCTACGGAGAAGAGGCTGCAGCTGATGACTGCACTGCCTCCCTCCCTCTGTGGACAAGGTCACCTAGGAAAATGATAAGGAAGGCAAAGCAGAAGAAAATTCCAGCAGTTGTGGTATTTTTACGGCTGAGATTAAGACAAAGTTCATGAAAGCTGATAAGATATCTTCCAGGAAAGCAGCAGAGGCCAAACTCCATCTTGTTCTTCCTCCCGCAGTTCTGGGAGCTGTGCCTAAACAGGAGAGGAGGCAATGCGGGAGTAGGGCTCCTCCCAGAAAAAGGTGACTGGGCAAGGCTGTCCATGTCAGGGTTGCATTAATTCAGGAAATATGAGCCTCGTGGCTTGAGCTTGTACATAGAGTTGAGCGGGGGCAGTCAGAAAAAAAAGGTGCAGGGAGGGGCCAAGACAAATACTGGGTTTACGCCCAAGAGTTGACATTAATCAGTCCTTGCTCTACAAATACCATGATTTAAACTTGCCTTGCAGAGCACATGTGAAAAGGGCTGAAATCCTCCTCGAGAGAGTCTGAAATCTCTGGATCCCATCCCAGGTTTTCTGGGAATCACTGGTAGGGTGTATGAGAAGTGCTTGGTGGGGAAGTGCCTTTTCCTCAGACGTGGCTCACTCTGTGGTTGGGATATGGACTGATAGAGCAGGTGAACAAGAGCATGTGCAAGCAGGGGATCTCTTCCCCAAACTGTCTGTCCTACTCCAGCCTCACCTGGGTCCTGTTTAGGCAGGGAGCATTAGCACCTAGCCAGTCTGCCAAAAGGAACCCTGAAGGGCTGCCCTGAATGCCCCGCAGTGTCATTGTCACACCACTGATCTGTGCTGAATCCTCTAGCACCACAGCCACCCTGTCGGATATCTGTGCAGTTTTTCTTTCTGGGCTGCAGCAAATTTGACTCTGCCAGTGCTGTTCAGCTCTCAGCCACCTTTCACGTGGTTACATTGAGGTTATTTCAAACCAGTTATTTAAACAAGTGTTTCACAGTGTTTTCCCTAAGCAAGAATACTCAGATCTTGAAAGATATAAACCATATTGCCTTAGAATAGCATAGCTACCATTTTGCCTGAATTGCTGGCACAGTTGCAGTGCTCGTTTCTAGGAAGCCTAGCACTGACGTTTTTAGGAACACCACCTGTAATGTGACTGATGCCAGGAAGGACCAATCTTTCTTGTCACCCTTGGTTTCTTCTATTCTATCTGCTCCGTCAAAGGAGCCTGTGCTGGCAACAAAATTGTAGGGTAACAGGCACAGACAATCCAGACAGCTCTTTAATTGCAAGAGACAAGTAGAAGTAGTCAAAGATTGTCTTGCTAACATCTACTTAAATGTAATTAGTTCACATTATTTTTCTCTGCCATTTTCTCTAATTTAATTTGAATAGCAAAACGCACATGTAGAGGAACAAAAACAAAATCAGAATAGCATCACTCCAAGTTCCTGCTCTTGTAATGTTCAGCTTCTTCTACAACAGAGGCTCTTTTCCTTGCAGTCAGGGAGGATCAGAGCCTGTCTTCTGACCCCTCCTGCCTGTGGTCATGGCTGTTTCGCTTTGAATTTGCAAAAGGTCTTTATGTCAGTAACCGATGCTCGAGTCTTAATTGAAAAGATTGATTTTGCTAATGATAGCCTGGCATCTGACATGTTCCATAGAAATCAATTGGAATTCAGGGTCTCACAGTTTTAAAAATCATGGCATTTATTTAAAGGGTTAATAGGGGTTGAAGGGTTTGACTTTACAGCCCCTTGCATCTATTTGAGGCTCATGCTCCTGCCATACATTAATCTGCTGTGCAGTAGTTCTGGGTGTGATGGATCCTGCCAGGCAACACAAGTCTTGGAGCAGAAAAACCCAACCCTTCTATGAGATTTTATAGGTAAAAGCTCAAGTGGAAGTTGATGCTTTTGTCTTTCTTGGTCTCCAGGTTGTATTTTGGTGAACTCTTGGTTTCTGTGGAATTGAAAAGATCAAGAATCACTTCTGTCTTTATAGATAATGGATTCTTCAGCTGGGCTGACAAACCACAATGAGAGCCAGTAGCTGGAAGCAGAAGTTATTACTTGGCAAAATAATAAAGCAGTTGTGTTTTTAGCAGCAAAGAGGAGGAATCGTGGGAAGAGCTTCCCAGGGTGATGCATAGCTAGAAACTTGAACAGGATGATCACCTAAATAATGTCACTCAGTGCAGACGGCAGTGTTCTCTGGAAGTAGGTGACATCTCTCACTCTGCCATTAGTCAAACAGCAGCTACCTGGCCTCCTGCAGAAATTTCTGTTCTCCAGCTTGTCACCCCTAGAGTGTATCATCTCACAGAGGAGAACATACATATCTCACTCCAAGCTCTCAGCGTGCTCTGCTGGGCTTTGCCCTTAGGGTCCCATGGTGGTATTCTTGTTCCCTCACACAACAGCTAACTTTCTCTCCTGAGTTATGTTTTATGGTTGCTGGAGGGATGACAGTTTGAAGGCAGGAGTCCTCTGAATTAGTTTGAACATTGAGTGTAAGTGGAGAAGGACTTCATTGGCTGTGTTGACTTGAGATCTGGAGAGGTGGGGTAGGTGACTCATCCTCCTGGAGGCAGAGCACTGCGTAGGACCAGTACCTGCTTTTGTGATTGGTGTGTAATGACTGACTGAGTTCACAATTATCCAGACAGGGGCTTAGCAGGATGGTTTTCTTGCCTTTAGTGCCTCCACCTTTGTAAATTTTCAGAATTCACGTGAACAAGGCTGCTAAAAACCTGTCTTGATTTAAAGGCTGACCCTGCTTTGACTGGAAGTTTGTGCTGTGGACCATCTGAGGTCCCTCCCAGCCTAAATTTGCCTGTGATTTGGTCATGATACTAGAAGTAAAAACCTGGTAATGATGTTAGGAGTGGAAGTTCCCATAAGTTAAAGCAAGGAAACCCACAGCTAAAATCCACCTAGAAAGTCTGCCTTGGTCCTTGTGTTCTTTGTTTCTTTCCCAACGTTCATGATGCATGTCAAACTCAGATGAGTGGTTAAGAATTCCTAACTTTGTCTTCAGCACGCATATCTGCTTTATAGGTTGATCCACTCACTTAAGAGAAAATATCAAAGGATTTCCTTGAGTATATTTTGGTTATCCTTGAAGTTTCAAGAAAACCTATTTCACTAAAGCTCGTCTTGCTCTTAGGTTGGGGAATCTCTCTGTTTTGAGACCTTTGATTTGGTGTCCAGTTGTCTGTGGGCTGTTACTAGAACAGGGCTTCTTAGGCCTGATTGAGAAAATGCGTTTAATATGTAAAGAGGGAACTGAAGTGACAATTTCTCTACCTTGTCTTTCTTTCAATTTTGAGAAACCAGTCATTATTTTTTGTATGGTTTTGTATATTTCAGAAGAGTTCTACAATGTTTTACCTATACTTCCTTCCCTGACATGACTTGCAACATGAACTTCTCTGTGTCTTCATGACAGCTTATCTTACATATATAAAAAAAAAAAAAATAGCAGCATTTGTACTCTTATTTCTGCCTGTCTTGCAGTCAAGCTCAGTAGTGTGAGTTTGGAGGTTACAGGCACAGACACCATACATGGCACTAGAAGTGTTTCACACACCTTTGGTTGTTGTGGGGTTCTGCTTCCACTGATGCTGCTGGCCACTGCCAGTACAGGCAGATGACCACACAGCGATTTTAGTCTGTTAGTCTGGAAATCTGCAGGTGTCTTCAACTCCTGCAGGAAAGCAAGACTTCCCCAGGAAATCCAGGTTTTTATTTTGAGCTGTTTCTAAACTAACCCTTTTTTAACTTTCATATCTACCTGTGTCACGTTACCTGCTGTCCTTCCTACGTCTGGAGTTCCCTGGCATGAGAGTATCATGCAGGGCCGTGGTAGCACTCACCTGCCGTCCTTGAGCCTGCTCAGGGAGCCTTCTGTGGGACTCTTCCCACTTGCTGTCATCATTGGCTAAGCTAGGAGCACAGTGCTGACTCTCCACTGGCTCTGACCAGTCTTCAGAAGTTTCCTGGAGCTTGAAGGCTTTCTGGTACTGGAATGTCCTAGATACAAATGTAATTTCATGAACACATGTAAGATATCCACAGAAAACTGCATATTCAGATAGCTGCAGTTAGGCCCAGTGTGTCCTACTCGGTGCTTTATTTCTCACTCTTCTTCACACAGACAGTCTTTGTTTTTGCTGCCTAAGGCATGGAAATAGCATCCCAAGCTGCCTGGCCTGCATAATGTCAGGAATTCAGAATTCTGCTTTTATTCACAGCCAGATTTTAAGGGCTGTGTTACCTTTTTGGGGTTTTTAAATTTTTTTTTTTGCCTCCTTCCTACTGCACTGATTTAAAAAAAAAACCCCAAAACTGTCTGGATACATCTATAGTGCAACTGGGTCTTCAATGCCTCAAGCAAAATTAGCTTTCTGCAGCTCACTGAGGACCTGGTAGTGCAGAAGGGAATGTAGAGAAGGACAACTGTTTAGCTTGGAAAAGTACGTCGGAAAAGGGATATGACATACGGCTTTTCACGTGTGGTAGTATGATGGGATGGAGAGTTCAGATAGGGAGTGATTGTTCCTCTGTTTATCATTGCCCAGGAACTACAGGATACAGATAAACAGTGGAACGCATTGACACAGGATGTTGGGGATGTGGTTCAAGAAAAGCCATTAGATGAATCTGCAGGCGGAATATCCATTAGGGCTGGCTACACAGACAGATAAGCCTTTGGCTCAAGAAGTCAGTGAGGCACAGATTCCCAGAGCTGACTCAAAGGCACAGAAAAGATCAGTTTGTCGGCGCGGATATCAGCTATGCTGGAGAAATAGGCTGGCATGGAAAGCAACAGAGGTAGAAGGAGAGAGAGCCTGTAGCAGGGAGGTCTGCTGGGATGTGGAGACACTTTCAGGGGTGCTCCCTGGCTGGAAGGGTTGAAGGCTGGTGCGGTGGGACAAAGGTGGAAGATGATCAAAACTCATACTGGCGGAGACACATGAAGAGGCTGGCAGAAATGTGAAGTATACAGTAATTAAACTACTACTATGTGGGAGGAGAGGCTGATCTTCATTGCTGGGAGGTGTGAAGATGAAGAGGTGTGAGGAATGAGACTGGTCACAGAGGAGAGCAATGGTGCTGAATCAAATGATCAGAGATCGAGGAACACCTAAAAGCAATATAAGAGTGCAGTACTTGGAGGAGAGGAGGTAAAAGAAGTAGTCTGTATGAAGACAGGTGAGGCTGAAGGTCAAACAGAGAGGGATGTCTATGTGCAGTGACTCACCTCTCTGCCAACTGTAATATCTATAGTTCAAGAAGAGTGAAAAAGGTGATACCAGGACTTTTTATATCCACAGGCATTTTGAATGTTTTAATTTGACTCGGCTGGTTCCATAGCAGATGGAGAATACTGGGTCCTGATCCTGGAATGATTTTAATTTCAGCTGGAGGGAATCCTGTCTGCATGTTCCAAGATGGCTTTGCAATGCAAACTGGAGTGCAGTGAATGGCAGCAATAAAGAGATTAGCTCCAAACGCATGCTCCAAGTCTCAACCAAAAAATACTTTTGTACTTGCACTGATGGGAGTGCGTGTTTCAGAGTGATGGCAGTGGTTTCCAGAAACTGTATATTTGCCAAACTGTATTCACCAAGGAGGTGAATGAATTGGCACAGAATTTCATTTCCCTGACAGGGAAAGCATGACTAGTCTTCCCACTTAGTCAGCATCAATCAAAGCCAGGCTAAAAACCAAAAAGCAAAACTCAACCTGCTACACTACTGCTGCTCTAAATGATTAATTTTAAAATTTAATATGTATAGGGTACCATGTTCACAATGGGGTGACATCAAACTGGAGACCTGTCCCTAGCGTGCTTCCACAGGGCTCCATCCTTGCTCCATCCAGCACTTGGCTGTTCAACATCTTCATTAACAACTCGAGTGCAGGACTGAAAGGGATACTAAGTAAGTTTGCCAATGATACTAAATTGGCAGGAGCTGTCAAATCCCTTGAGGACAGAAAGGGCCTGTGGAGAAACTCTGATAAAATAGAGAGCTGGGCAACCACCAACAGTATGAAATTTAACAAGGGAAGTGCTGGATTGTGCACTTGGGATGGGGCAACCCTGGATGTGTGTATAGACTGGGGAACAACAGACTGGAGAGCAGCTCCATGGAATGGGACCTGGGGGTCCTGCTCTGTGTCAAGCTGAACATGAGCCAGCAGTGCCCTGGCAGCCAGGAGGGCCACCCGTGTCCTGGAGGGCATCAGGGACAACATCACAGCTGGGCAAGGGAGGGGATTGTCCCACTCTGCTCTGCACTGGGGCAGCCTCACCTCCAGTGCTGGGGGCAGGTCTGGGTGCTACAATGGAAAAAAGACATTGAGCTGTTAGAGAGTGTCCAAAGGAAGGCAATGAAGATGGTGAAGAGCCTTGAGGTGAAGCCATATGAGGAGCACCTGAGGTCACTTGGTCTGTTCAGCCTGGAGGAGACTGAGGGAAGACCTCAGTGCAGTTACAACTTCCTTGAGATGGGAAGAAGAGGGGCAGACACTGATGTCTAGGCTCTTGTGACCAGTGACAGGACTTGAGGAAAAGGTCTGAAACTGATTTAGGAAAGGTTTAGGTTGGATATCTGGAAAAGTTTCTTCACCCTGAGGGTGGTTGGGCACTGGAACATGCTCCCCAGGGAAGTGGTCACACCACCAAGCCTGACAAAGTTCAAGAAGTATTTGGACAATGCTCCCACATGGAGTGACTCTTGGGGATATCCTGTGCAGGGACAGGAGTTGTATTTCAATGATCTGGATGGGTCCCTTCCAACTCAGCATATGCTATGATTCTGTGATGTGGTGGAAGAAAGCATTAGCTATTGTGCCTGTGACACCTGCCTCTGCCACTCTCTTGCTGGCTTGTCATGCTTCAGGTAAGTGGCTCCTGCTGTTAAAGAGCTCAAAAGTGTGTTAGGAGTTTTTTGGAGAACAGAGAGATGTCAATTCTGACTTAATCAGCCACTCAAAGAGAAAAGCCTGAATTGGAATCACAATTGCACTGCATGGGTGTGGGAGAGGTTCCCACACTTCTCTTTTGTGTGGGCCCCTCAGTATTTTTTTGCAGATGATGCTGTAAGGGAGGTGGAAGAGCTCTGCAGCTATGGGTTTCAGAGAATGCTTCTGATGCTGCCTGCTGCCTTTCAAGGAGCAAAGTCCTGCTGCCATTGGCCCCAGAAGGACAGGGGACTTGTCCCATATTAGAGGACAGGACATTTCCCTCTAATTCTATCTCATGATTGGGAAACTCTCCGCTGGTTCTTCTCTGGTCTATAGTAGTAGGTACCTGTGTCCTTTGCTGCCAAACCCATTTGCTAACAGAAGGATACAACTTCTGGGAAGGCAATTACAGAGCCAGATTCTCCTTGGCACTGACAATCTAATAAGGAGACCAAGAATGCAAGCTCCAGCTGGAGGGAAGGAGGTCAGATATTAGAGAAAACTGCATCCCCAGGAGGGCAGTGGGACCAGGCAGGTGGAGGCCATCATCCTTAGGGATTTTGAAGGCTCCACATCTGTCCTGATTTAGAGCTATGGGTAGGTTGACTGTGAGGCTTAACTGGAGGCCACAGAGCTGGGGTCTCCTACACACAAGGGCACGTATGCCCTTGCATATGTGGTTGTGCTGTCCTTCCCAGACAAGTAGGAGCCTGGTTAGTGCCCGCCCCAGCTCTTTAGTAGTTTTCATTTCCCCAGGATAAGTTTCAGAGATGAGATACAGACTTACTGTCACTGGCCAGGATCTTGTCACCTTTAAGCCTGTGTACAGAGCTTCAGCCATGGGGGAGGGCAGTGACATGACATCCCGTTAGATGTAGAGGCTGTATATTGAGACATTAAGTGAAGTGTGTAACCTCCAAACCTTGACAGAACTCAGGAGAAACATCTGCACTTGGTGTATTTCCATTGCCTCACCATCCTGCTGGGCGCTTCAGGTTTTCTCATCTATCTGTGTTCTGGTGGCAGCCACAACTGCTCAGGTAGGCAGAAGAGGTTTGAGAAGAAATCTGGCGAGCCAAATGGATCCCACTTGGACTCCTGTGGACAAGTACCCAAGATCTTGGGATTCCCTGAAGGTGAACAATCTTGAACCCTTGAAACAGTGACGCTGAAGGAAAGCCTTTGCTGCAAGGAAAGCCGTCTGTACAGTAGCCTTTAGAAGAGACATCCACTCTGCCAGATGTCTGCAGGCACTGTTAGACTTCACTATAAAGACAGGTGGGACCAAGTGTCCTTGTCTTCCCAAAGAACATGGCAGGTTACTGAGACCCAGCTGCATCATTTTGATGGGGAGCTGAACTTTGGTTTCTGAAACCCAGAAGCCAGCTTGGCCCTGAATAGCAGGAAACTTCTTTCTGTGAAATAGGAGAGTGGAAGCATGGTGTTCCAGTTTCAGGAGAAACTGCTGAGCTTTGCAGTGTGTCTGGTGATGAGTTTTTCAAGGTTGCCTTTCTGACAAGAAACATGGCAATGTCCCTGAAAGTTCATAACTTCCTTTATAGCTGAGTTTTCACAGGTGTGGGGGGGAGGTAGAAGAGGCTTCCAGTTTTTATTGTTCTTTGAACCAGAATTGTTTTATTTGCTTTTCTTTTGTAATGCAGCAGGATCTTGCCAGCATATAAAAGGTCTCTAAGGTGGAATTCGCCCTCTTGTTGAATTCAGAAGCACATAAGTACTCACAAGGAAGTTGATAAGCAATAATATTTTCTTTGCTGCCCAGGTAACCAGCAAAGTGAAAGAGGGTATTGTCTCTGGAGAATGCAAGCAAGTTAGCTTTATCTTTCTGTACACAGGCTATCTTGGAAAGCTAGAGGTGAATCAGAGGAAGGCAGAGCTTACCCTTCAGAGAGGCTGGCATTGCCCCATCCTCGGCTTCGGCAATACTGCATCCTGCCCTTCCTGAGAGCTCTGATAAGCCTAATGAAACTGAGCTGAGGTTTGGGGTTATTTTGGGTTTTCCTAGTCTTCACACTCCCCTGATCCCTATGATATCTTGTAAAGGCCATGTTGACTGAAGGCATTTATGTCCTGAACTCACCATGTTTCTTTCTGTCAGAGCTTGCAGAGTACGGCACCACATGAGGCAGAAAAGGGAGTGGTGAAGGGACAGGTTGAACTGCCAAAGAAAGGTGTTACCACTGAGTGTGGAATCACCCCTGGAGTATTCCCCTGTGCCTCCTGGGGTCTACAAACTGACTTAGCACTGACTGAGCACAAGTGTCATTACACGCATTGAAGGGTGGTCTGTGTGCTTCGGCTTGATTTTTAGCTGATGTTGGCTTAAAAATATTAATGAAGAAACTTCTCCTGTGGCCGGGGGTGATCAGTGATGTTTTACTCCCTGTGCCTGAGTGAGCAGTGTGAACCTTCTAGAAGCAGAGCTCCAGGTGCTGTTGGCAGTGGGGTAAGAGTGATGGTGCCTCAGGCTCCCTTGCTCCAGGGTGAACCACTTCAGCTGCTTGTGGGAAGAATGATGCTTGTCAGGCCACTGCAGGGAAGTCCAGCCTCTGGCAACAGACCCTCCGTGGGCACTTTCCAGCTCCCGGGCTTTCTAAGCAAGCTGGAGGCTCCAGATGCCTATTGCAAAGGTAAAACCAGCCCCCATGAAATTTAATAAAGATAAAAGTCACTTCTGCCCCTGATGTGCAGCCTCTCCCTGCAATGAAAGGAGCAGCTCTTGTGAAGGCTGTGAAGGTCCTGGTGGGCAGCAAGTTTGACCAGAGTCATCTGGGTAACTCTGTAGGGTAACTGCAGCCTGAGCTTCTCCATAAGACTCCAGATAGGCACATTTCCCAAGGAAGGCAATGAGGTCTCCATCCTCATCAGTCTTTCAAACTTGGCTGGACAGTCTAAGTAACCTGACCTGCCTTTGTAGTGAATTTTGCTGTGGGCTGAGGACAGGACAGACTCAGGACCTCCAGAAGTGCCTTCTGGCCTGACGTTTTCATGTGGTTCTGTGTGCTTTACTGTTGTGATTTCACTTTGCTTCTCTCACTTGTACACATTTGGCGTCAAGATTGGAAGTGACCACAGCAATAAAATAAAGAACAGGTGACAATTCAGCTAGTACTTCCTGATGTGCACTTCAAAATGTTCTGGGGGGTTCTACCCAAAATATAGTCTTGGATTCCTCACCAGATCAGGTGACAGGAGAGCTGGAGCCTCTTCAGAGGTGTCTGAGGCTGTGGTCTCTGCCAGTTTTTCTCTTTGCCCTCTTTGCTGCTCCTCACCATCCTTGCTGACTGTGCTAGGATGAGTTAAAAATAACCTGGCTGAGCTATTTTTATGAGGCACACGTGCTCCCTTGTCCATCTCCCTGCTTTGCCAGCATGGCAGAAGAGCTGCAGAAGAGAAGTACTGGGCAGTGGGGATGTGGCAATAGCATGGACAGTTGTCACTGTGAGGGCATTATTCTGTTGGATGCCATTTGGCATTGCTGCCTGCCTTGGGGAGTGCCCTGTGGTTTAAACCTGTGACTGAACACAAGTGTAGCTGCAAAACTCATCAAGGAAGGCCACAGGATTTTTGCTGTCTCAGCCTTGTTTTATGAAGAGTGGTCTTGTTTCACTCACTCCTGGCAGCTCTTGTCTGCCCCTGGACATTTGTGCTTAAAATTATTTTGAGGTTCACAACACCTGGTGTATCTTCTAAAGTAAAAAAATTGCATGATGTGGATTTTGCCAGCCTTGGTACCTTGGCATGAATTTGGTCCTAGTTGGGGCCAAACTAGAACATCTTTCTAATGATGCTCTGAGACAAGCAATGTGGTAGCAGCTGCTGCTGATGTTTGTGGAGTGCATGGCTGCAGTGGGTTTCTGAAGTCTTTCTATTCAGTACAGGCTGGGTCTCTATGCAATGTTTGCCTTCCCTGGCCTAAGCCAATAACTGGGGGTGCAAAAGTACTGAAGTACCCTTCTGCTTGTGGTCTGAGCAGAAGATGCCTGTGTCATTGGAGGAGCCACTGTCTCACATCTCCTGAGGCTGTGTCCATGCAGTACCTTCTGCATAAACTTTGACTTACTGCCAGCGTGGGGGAAGGGCTGACGTGTCTCATTGCCAGGACTCACATGAAACCTCATGTACGGCCCTCGCCAGTGTGCACCAAAAATAAGAGGCAAGAGGGGCTGCTGAGCACTCTCAGAGAAATTCCCGTTTTGTGGATGAGAAAATCAACTCATTATTTTAGTTTTGAGTGACTCCTTCACCTTCCTACTTCATGTCCTCTCTACTTATGCAATGTTTATTCTAGAGCTGTTCGTTTTCCACAACCACCTTACCAGGGCACCATATTTAAATATCTGTGCCATGCTGGAGAGCTGCAAATATTTTGGAGTGTTTATAAGAGCTGGGTTTTCTGGTGAAAGACAACATCTCTAGAATATGTTGTTCTTCGAGATCTTGCTTGCTTCTGTCATTTTGTCCCCCACCACTTCTGTGGATCCTGGTCCATCTGCCCTGGTGGCATGCCCTTCCTCAGGCAGCCAGTAGCCTGCATGGTGTGCTGCTGCCTGTGGTGACAGAAGCAGTTCCCATAACTCCTGGTGGGCTGCCCAGGAGAAGGGACCTTTGTGCTCCTGCAGAGGAGCAATGCTCAAACCAGCATTGGTGATGGACGTGGACAAAGCGTCTCTTTCCATCACCTGTTCTGCTTCTGAAAATACAGATTGGAGCATCTGACTGATGCTTGGTTTGGTGAAGGCTCTTTGCCCATACTTTGTTGTGAGCCTGCTTTATAGTGCAGGAGAAGGATGTGGTGTGTATGCTGTGTGCCTGGTGAGGCCACCATGTCCCTCTTGGGAAGGGCCGGCTGCAGGCTGTGAGCTGCTTTTGGGAAGAGACACGTGTCTATTTCTGAAAGCCGACTGAAACCTTAGTCTGAGCTCCCTTAATCTGAGCCCCGGAACGGTGGGTGTGGATCCTTATGGAACAAAAGACAAAGAAAGGCAATTGATAAAATCGAGGCCCATCGCAGGATGGCTGATTTAAAAGGCTGGTTCCCAGCTGGCCGATTTAAAAGCTTCCAGCTTTGGTCGCAGATAGGGTTGTTTTTCCAAGGATATGCCTCTGAGCAGCTGTAAAAAGGTCCTGCTGTCTGATAGAAAGGCGTGCTGAAAGGTTTTTATTTGCTACTGTGGATTGATTGGAGTACAGATGCTCTGGAAGACGTGCTGCATTATTCATGTGGTAGATACCGTTGCTAAAAGCTAATGTACAGCCTGGAGGCTGTGAGGAGTGGTACGGTCCTTTGTGTGGTTTTGTTGATTCACTAGAGAGCCTGGACTGCTCTTAAGCCTTTTTTCTGAATACTGAGATTGATAAAGTAAATCGAGGAATGCGAGATCACTTAGTTAATGGCTCTCCACCTCCTTTCTTGTTTACAAAAACTATTTGCAGCTTTCTCTCACTCTTTTTTTTTTTTTTTTTTTTTTTTATTATATTATTCATACAAAACTGCTTGCTAGGCTGGCCCTGTTTGCAAGACTTCATCAGTAACTCAGTCTTCTTGTGGCAGCAGCTTAAACTGCTTTCCTATCCCGGCTCAAGTGTCTGCTGTAAATTAATGCATATTCAGTTGCCTTACCCATGAGATTCCCACTGCTGTCCAGAGATGCTGGGGCACCCACCCTAGGAACATGTGTTTTTCTGTAGCTCTCTTTGCTGCCTGTTAGCATCTGGCTGTCAAGTGACATGGTCAAGACCATGGTCTGGTGGTTAGGTTCTCCATCTGGGGACTCTGAACTGATAAACCTCACCCTCGAGGCAACATTTGTTTCTCAAGGATTTTGCTTCTCAGACCACGGTTGTGGAAGAGACACAGCCTCAGAGCAGACTCCACCTGCCGTGCATTAGGTGCAACCAAGTCATGAACCAAGAGGTGAAGCCACCATATCAGTGTTGTTTATTTCTCTTGTAACAATACACCTGTAGCCTCTGAGCCTGTAGTGTTGTTTGGGATGACACGTGCAGATGGTATTTAAAGCTCCGGGTTGCTTTATAATCATATGGTCCGATTGACTTTGGTTCCAAAGGAATTTATTACTGGTAATTTTCCCTTGATAGCATTACAGCACAGAAGTGGAATTTGGATGGCAAGGTCTGTCTAGGGGTGTGTCACCTACTGTATTGCAGATATCCCTAGGAGAGTGTCCATGGCTTTGAGGGGAACCCAGAATAAGCCAAGAGGCTCACAAACCATTTGGTGTGATAGGTTTGTGTAAAAGCAAGTCCAGAAATGAAATGGTCTGTTCTTATTTGGCATCTGAGCCAGAAGGCTGGTGTCTGGTGATGAAATTCTGAGGGCTCTGATTTTGTCTCGAAGCAACAACTCAACACACACTGTGATAAACCAGGAAACTGTTTCTCATGTGTGTGTTTTACAAATTGTAGATAACAATACCTCTGTTTGAAATTACTCTGTTTGCCTCCAGGGTTGCCTTTTTAAGGATGTACTTGTATTCTGTCTTCGAAGATGGAAGCATGTGTGGGTGGATTTTTGAAAAAAAAGTGCAAACTCAAAAATGTAAACCAGAGAGCATTAAATTAAATTTAAAATGTTGCCTGGATGAGGGTGGGAGCCAGAAGACTGGTGTGTAATATGGATGTGGCAAATGGACACACCAGGGCAAGTGGGTTGCCAGTGTAGCCGTGTATGGCATGGCTTCTGTGTGCTTACAGCCGTGCTCTGACTGTGCTGCTGGGCGCAGGGAAGTGACTGTCAAAGGACAACAGTCAGACATGCTGGACTTAGGAGGTGTAGGACTGATTACTTGCAAAGGTAACGCATGAATGTTCTGAAGAGTGTTCTCAGGGGGCAATTCCCCACCCCTTTCCTGGGCAGGAAAAGACAATTTCTGTTTTGAAATTAAAGAGCTATAGGAAGAAGAAACAAAATTGGTGATGATAGTGTTATCTGCTGAGCTGTGAAGTGTGAGCTGTAGTTGCTCTCTGGATTTCTAGAGCTGTTGTTTTTCATCTACTGCAAAGCACAGACACCTTTGCTTATCCTGTTACTACCCCTGGGCTTTCTAGGCCTGTTTATGTGGGAATACATTTTCAGTAGAAGCTAAAGCCTGTAATTATATTAATACAATCACACCAGTGTTGCTGGTCCTCCTTGGCATGCAGAAGCTAATCCAAAAGAGGTACTTCTTACAGGGGGAAAGAAGATGCTTTCATCCCCATCTTGCCTTTAGAGAACCATGTCTGCAGAGGACATTTGTTGGTGTGCAGAGTAAAGCCCAGTGCAGGCAGAAGAGTGAGACTGCCTGTCCAGCAGAGAGCTGCCAGGCTGCACAGTGCTGCAGGCCTGACTTTCCTTAGTAGAAGCAGCAAGACTTTGTGCAGCCCGAGAAGGCAGGCTGTGACAGGAGGTGTTCTCTGGCTCACTGATTCTAAATCTGGGTATTGCTCCAGATGTCCAGTCACAGGTGAGACAGGAAGTCTTCTGGTGCAGATAAGGCTTTCTGTGGGTGATCTGCTAATGATACAGATGCTTGCTGTGCTGGACATGGAGCTTAGTCTTGTATGTTGGAAAAACCTGCTCCCAGAGCCCCAGGAGAACAAAAGCTTGGAGATCCTGAGGAGCTTGCACCCTGGTAGGCTATGAACAACAAGCGCTCTAATGTCCTGCATGCAGCCCAGTCTGGGGATCCCAGTGGGTTCTTGGGATGCTGGTTGCTTAGCCAGGGAGCTGCTGCCTAAGGAATGTGCTGTGATCAGCTCAGCGGTGCAGTCCGGTCTCGTAGGGGTCACAGCTTCCAACCACACTGGATTCTTCCAGGGACAGATGCAGAGTCCTCCCCAAGCCTGGCTAAATTCCCCTGTAACAGCAAGAAGGGATGAGTGGTACTTCGGACTACAGTGGGGCAGGTGGTGTTGGACAGTGCTCATGGAAGATGTGTGGGGACCCCAGTCACTGTGAGCTGCAGCACACATGAAGAGCTGTCTGAAATTAACTCAGAGTAATTAACACATTGTCTTTGAGGACTCTCCAGAAATGGAGGAGATTCCTGAACTCTAGACACAGAGAAGCTTGAGCCTCTTTACAAGAAGGACATCAGAACAACAAGAAAAACTGGGACACATGAGAGAAATAATGAGATGAAAAAGGCAGCATGAGCATGGCGAAACCAATCGTGTCAATCAACACTCTGATTTCATCTTCCAGAGGGTGGTAAGCCCAGTGGATGTGGGATCATTTATCTTGACTTTAGAAGAATGTTATCCCACATAATTAAGATAAGGGAATATGCACTATATACATCTGTCTGTGGTCAGGTATATGTAAATCTGGTGAGAGAATTATAGAGGAGAGCTTACATGACAGTTTGGTATCATAATGTGAGGATTTATTGAGAAGACTTTTGCAAGGTTCTTCCTGACATCTGATACTTTTTGTATTTTTTTAGCAATTAGGACAAAGGAATAAACAATAAACAGGAAACCAGGAGGAACAGGAACCTTGCAGAATGACAGGCCTCTGGTTTGAAGCTGCCTTGATGAGCTGAAGTAATGGCATGGGAAAATTAGGATGCAGTTCAGCAGACAGAGGTTCAGGTCTTCAGATAATGCAGTGCCATCAGACCCAGTGCAGTTCTGCAGAAAAGCATCCAAAGGGTGCATTTAATTCCAACACGACCCAGTGACATGCTGTTGAAAGAAAATTATAAATATGAACTGGAGAATATCTGGTACATTTAAAAGGAAGCCTTGAATGGTTCTGTCTATCCATGTTAGTGGAATAGATATCTGCTGCCAGTTTTAGGTGCAGGTGCTCTGGTAAAATGCAGAGAGAGTGGAAGCAAGGAGGACAAATTCATCAGCTGTTCAGAAAACATGGCTGACAGAAGAAGAGGTAAAAACTGGGGAAGACTGGGAAGCTTTGTGTCAGCTGAGGAGGAAAGCTTGCTGCAGCAAGAAGGGTTATAATCTTTTGCCTGGGATCTGCCTAAACAGAATAAGAAGCAAGGGATGGTGATTGCACAAAAGGAGATTTAATTTTGACAGCAGGGAAAAGCTGCATAATTGTAAAGGCAGCTGTCTGTTGGGTTAAGTTTAGCAGGATGATCATGGTCTCTCCATTACTTGAGAATTTTGGAAAAAAAGTCCCTAGGGGAGGATGCAGAAAATGAGAAGTACGGGAAAAAAGATGGACTCGCAAGACCAGTGATGATCTGCTTTTGTTCCATGAATTTATGCTTCCTGGAGGACATTTAGGTGTGTAAACAGAGTGGTGAAAGTCTATTTTGAACTTGAGCCTGCAGCACTCAAATGGAGTTGTTTCCCATTTTTCACAAACCACTTACCCATTTGAGGACCTTCTTGCTAACCTCCTGCTGTGGTGAGGAACTATCATAGTACTGGAATCTAAATGTACCATGTCATGGTGATTTTGGGTTTTGTTAATGCAGTTTGGCTTGTGAAGCCTGGCAAGGGTTTACAAAAGCTGAGCTGACTCTCCATCTTTCTCACTTCTCTCTGCATATCTACTAAGTTCCACTTTTACTACTTCGATGTCATTCTCCTTTCCCCAGCCTCCCCAGAAAACCTTCTCACCTGCCTGTTCCTCATCTAGTTGGTCTTGATTAAGAGAGTTTACACTGTAGTCCAGCTATTTTTGTTGCTTTATGTCATCTGTTCGAGTTGCTGCTTGTTTTCCTTCCCCTTACCACGGCCCATATGATGAGTCCCTTGCAGGCAGTGTTGTGTAACAGGGATATCTCCCATCTTCTTCACGCTGAATGCACGCAGAAAGTTCTGGTCTACTTTCACTGTACCTGTTCAGGATCCTCACCCAAGAGATCAGTGCAGATTTCACAGGGTCACAGCATGGCTGAGGGTGGAGGAACCTCTGGATCTCATCCAGAGCTGTCCAGCTGCCATCTCAGAGCAGCTTCAGGGCGTTGGGTTTTGAGTGTCTCTAAGACTCCACAGGCTCTCTCAGCAGCCTGTGTCTGAGACAGGCATAGTGTGTGACCACCCTCAGAGTCTAAAAGTTCCTTTTTACATTTAACTCTCTGATCAAGCTCAGGCTGAACAGCCTGTGGTTCCCCAGATCCTCTGACTTGCCCTTTTGAAGGTAAGGGTGACACATTCTTCCAGTCCTCAGGGAGGATACCCCATTGCCACGAGCTTTCAAAGAAAACCAGGAATGACCTTGCAACAACAAGGGCCAGCTTCCTCTGCTCCTGTGGGTCCATTCCATCAGGCCCTTGTCCATATCCAATCTGTTTAAAAGTTAGAGAACTTTTAAACTGACCTCATCTTCCTCCAACAAGAGTCAGTCTCCCTTGCTTTGGATTTTCTGGATCTCTCAGGGCTCCAGGGTGCCTGAAGGCTGATCTTAGCAGTAAAGACTGAGGTGAAGAAGGCATTCAATTCCTCAGTCTTTTCAGTGTCCCTGATGCTTTTTATCGTGCTCCTTTGCAGTAAACTTCCTCATTTGTGCTTCGAACTATTTCCAGAGACACAACATAGTTACAGTTAGTATTTTTACTTTCTGCCTTCTCAGGGCAAAATAAAAGTTTCACATTTCCTTTAAGAAAGGAACTGAAAAGCTGGAGATCTGTTATGACACCTGTGTCTTCCTAGTGCACCAGTGAGAAGCCTTCTCAGTACCAGAAGGCTGGAAGGTGAGTCCATGGAGTACCATTGGCAGGTGTTGGAAAAGATAATTTGTTAAGTGCTTGTCTCCAAGATCAGTTATTTGCAGTATTTTCTCCATAGGCACAGCAGTGTGTTTCACACAGCCTTACACAAAAGCTTTCACAACCCAAGAAAAGGAATGCTTAAAATGAGAAGGGCCAGCATGACCCAAACACAAAGTTTGGATGGCTGTATTGAAGGCTTGGCCTTGATTTGTTGATGTACATTCTCATGGGAAGATCTTGTAAACAAGTTGTCCCTGAGCAGGAGAGAACAGGAGAGAGGAGTATTTGCCTTTATGATAAAGACCTTCCTCATGGGTAAGCAAGGGCTGCTGGTAGGTTGAGATGAGGGCTGTCTCACACAAATGAAGCAAAAGGATGTCTTGTCAAAGCCTCCACCCACTCTTCTACCAGCCTGTCAGTGCAGTAATTCCCTTGGTATTTTGTGGGGTGTCCTCTAGTTCCCTTGCAGGGTGAACCAGGGACTGCCTCCCCACCTCCCTGGTGGTGCATAGGATTTGGTATTTTGGAGTACACCCATGTAATTAGTAACTCAGTGATTAAGAGAGTCACAAGCCCAACCCCACTGGTTTCCCTCTGGCTGCTGGCGAGTCCTCTCTGGAAGCAAGAGGCAGGTGCTCCTGAAAGTACTCCCTGCTCTGCTGGTTCTCCAGGTCATGCATGGAGAGCGTGGGCAGAAGTCTGTGAGGGTAGGTCAACCTAAGGAAGGTGGTGCAGGGCACGAGGAGAGTGAGGGAGTCTCCCTTCTGGGAGTTTGCAAGGTGCATACTGGTATGTCGCTGAGGACGGCCTTTCTCTTAGCCAGAAAGTTAACCTGCATGTGTGATAAAGCTGTCCCTTACTGCTGCTTCAGGTGAAAGGGAAAAGAGAGAATGGCATCAGGATGAGGTCTGGTTAAATGGCCTGGGACTAATACTGGTGTAGGCATGAACAAATGATGACTGGACTGTTTTCCAGTGGGCTGACTGCTCATGCCTGAGCCTGGTCTGTGTTTGCACGATGCTGTTCTGTCTTCCAAAACCTTTTTGTGAGAGTAGGATAAGTACATGCTACTTGAAGAAAACTGCACCTTACTACGATACTTGACTGTGTTTCCCACTCTGCTGTTTCTAAAGAAGCCCTTTTCATTTTCATGATAGCTGGTGGCAAATGAGGACACATGGGATGGGAAATTGCACTGATTGCTTGTACCAAAAAGTGGCACCTGCAGACTGGCCCAACAGACACCTTTCTCATTGCTTGCTCGCTTTGTGATCACTGTGCTCCTATCAGGGTTGCAGTTAGCAGCCCTTTCTCTGTGTAAGGCAGTAAGAAAGGGTGAGGAATTCACTTGGAGCTGTGTGAGGTTGAAGACATTAAAGCTGTCTGGAAGCGAGAAGTACTTCTGCACACTTTTTTCAGTGCCTGTCTCTTTGAATTCTCTTGCTTAACCACAGGGGCAGGGTTGCAGTACAGGTCCTGGGGAGAGAGATCTTTGCCCTGGGAAAGAAGCATTAATAGCATTATTCAGAGTAAATACAATTATGTGACGTATTTGTGTTTGCCGAAACTGTCCCAGTCCATCTGTGGGGACCTGGGACTTAGTTGTCTTAATTGATTAGTTAGCTGCTAAAAGCAGCCGTATCCCAGTGAAGGTGCTTGTGTGTGAGTTTTCTAGTGTGTCCCATGCAGTTGACAGATGTCTTCTGCAGGACATGTAAGACACTTTAACCTTGCTGGTGTGAGGTATGTCCTGCACTGCACTGCTTCCCTGATCAGAGCTATGCCCTGTGCCCTGATGCAGAAAGTTTTAGAGCAGCCTGCTTAGCAGATGTTCCTCTGCCAAGATTCACCAGGAAGCAAGATGCAGCAAGAATCGCACCTCTCTGATCAGGAGAGGGTACAGTAGTCTGCTTAAAGCAGGGAGACACTGAAACCAGGACCCTCTGCCTTTGTGAAGAATGCAGAATCCTGGTTTGGGAGCAAGTAGCACATGTCTTCCTGCTTCAACATAAATGTGTTGTGGGGACAGCAGAGTGAGGAGAGGGGAAGTACTTTTTATGGAGCTCTCTTGTACAGTTTGCTCTGTATGGAGCCATGTCACGAAATTTACAGTGCATGTAGCTGGCTTTCAGGCAGAAAACCGGCAGTATTTCATCATATATTAATTGCCTTATTTAAAATGATGTGTTTATTTCCTTTCTACAAGTCCTGGGGTACTGGGAATGGGAATGCATCCCCTCTTTCCAATACATAGCTTGGTGCTCAGTGTGAGGCAGTACTGAAGCTGACTTCATGTACATCTTTTCCTTGTCATCCGTAAGCATTGTCTAATTGTCATTGGCAGAGACAAGATAGCTAAAGGGGCTTTTTGAGTCTCCCAGAGTGACTCTTCTTACCTTTTGGCATCAAGTTACCTTACTCATTTTTGGATGGGGAGGAATTAATTTTGAGAGAACAAGCGGTGTGGAAGAAAAGTGGAGGGGAGGAGAGAGATTTTAGCAGAATAGGAGAAGAATAAGATGGATGAAACTGATGGATGATTTCAAGAAAGAAAGAGAGAAGGCACCAGAGAAAATAATGGATCTAGGCAGATTCCAGGAATGACAGTGATACTGTTTGATTTTATTACTTGGAGCTGAGTGCAGCTAAAGACTTGTTTTGTGGACTGGTGGTTCAGGACTGAGAAGAGGATGTGTGTCTTCTCAGGAGTTTTCTAGCTGTATATCCTTGTGCCACTTTCCGACTGCTTTTTTTGCATGCGTTTGGAAGTTTGAATCTCTTGTGGCTGCTCCTTGGATGCTTGCAAGCAGCTCTCTCAAAAGACTTGCAGGGTTGCCTCTATGGGTTTTTCGGCCATAGAAACATCACTTAAAAATGATTAGGCGGAAAGGAAAGAGGCATTACCAATGCAATACAAGTTTAGCTTTCCAAAGGAGAAGGTAAAAAGGGAAATGAAGTTTTAATGGCATTTGAGATGGAAGTGCTCATTGTAACATTCAAAATACTCCTTCTAGCATTTGCATTCCTTCTTTTCTCCCCTTTTTATCTCTTTTGACCCTGCATACAGGAGAAGGAATGAGGACAGAATGTATTTTTTATCTGTTGGTCTCTCTGCTTTTCAAATTAACACTGACTTTCAAGGGATTGAGAGCTCTGAAAAGTCTTTCAGAAGTTTAAGTTCTCTTGATTCCCTGGCAGTAAGGACACAGGAGAGAGTCCAACTTGTCAGGCTAGATCACTTGAACATCTGAAGTGCTTTTCAGAGTGGCAAGTAAGAGGTACAGGCAGAGTTTGGAAACCTGCCTGTGAACAGTAGAAAACAGTACTTCAACATTTTTTTGCTAGACTGTCACATTATGTGCTTTCCCTGGGAGTGCACTGGGACTAGGTCTCCAGAGGTTTGGCTGCATTTCAGCCTGTGCCTCCCAATGCCAGGGCAGCTTTCATGGAGGAATACCACACAGACCATGTGGAGGGCGGGTCTCGAGGAGAAGGGAGACTTCTTGCACAAAGCTGGGGGAGTGTGAAGCAAACATAACCATTATTAATTCATTGGCACATGTTTCTACTCTGCTCAGAGGTGTGCAGCACGGGAGAACAGAAAAGAGTTGTTCAGCATGGGGCATGTGCCATGCACATGATGGATCTGTGCCGTGCAGCCGTTGTGCACTGTGAACTGGAAGGCTCTGAGCCCAGGTGTTCTGAGTAGTGTGAGCATATCATTGTGGGTTTGGATGGGGAAAGGGTAGAAGTTTGTCTCTTCAGGAGATGCTGTGCCAGATTATGGTCTCTTGAAGATCTCTGTCTGTTCTTTGATCACTGCAATACTGTTTCACAGAATTCAGAGAATATTCTGAGTTGCAAGGTACCCACAAGGGTCATCAAATCCAGCTCTTCAGTGAATGGCCCACATGATCCAGAGATCAAGAGCAGAGACAGGCAGTCTGTCCCTCTGTTGATTACCTGAAGGCAGACAGAGCTGGAGAGCTTTCTGTTAGAATTTACAAATTGTTGTTTGGACTAAAAATACTGCACTGGCTTAATTGAGTGCTGGTTCTGCAATCCACACAGCCTTTATGTGCCCTGCTTCCATGCCAATACTGTAATACAGTCTTGTGAGAGACTCACTCATCTAATGCGATGTTCTACAGGCAGTGATCTTGTGCTCACACAGGCTTAGTTTGTATGAAACTTGTAAAAAAGGCTTTGAATATCTTACAGGTGATGGAGTAGAGCACCTGTTTGTGTCACTGGAGTCAGCTGTGAGCCTCCTCCCTTCACTGCCTTGAATCAGTGAGACAGTGACAAGTGTTGGCTTGGGGAACAGAAGGGGTCAAGGACTTGTGCCTGGATGATGTGTGTTGGGTGGATGCATGCTGGGTGCTGCCAGGACCCTGCTGTGCAGGAGGTGTGGAGAAGGTGTATTTCATGTCTGAAGCCAGGTCCCTTGGGAGATGGGTGTTGGGATGGGCCATGGGCAGCTCTGGGCACTGAGAAGAGCTTTCTGCAGACAGGAGGGTGATTTCCAGCCTGGTTAGCTTGAAAAACTTTCTGGTGCCAGAGACCTCAGACACCTTCCTGAAAGAGCTCCATGTGGCCTTGCCAAGAGCAGAAATTTCTTGTGCCCGCTGGACTTGTTCAGCTCCTGTGAGTTCTCCAGGTGGGGTTCTGTACTACTTTGAATGCTTTTATGTGTCCATTTCCTTCCTTTACGGTGATGTCATGTGATCTCTGCTTTTGAAAGTGCCGCCCCTTTTGCTCAGCATTATCTTCAGGTCTGTATCTGGAAGGGGTGGCCTTGTCCCTGTACAAGTCCTTTCTGCAGTCTCACAGGGCTGCTGAGATTAACCTCAGGGAAATAGGGCCCACTTCTTTTTACAATGCAGTGAAAAAGGTTTCAGTTCAAACTCTGCATCAAACAAACAAGCTGAAATTAAACTTTCAGCTTTTATCTACCATTATACCACTCCTAATAGTAACCCCGAAAAGTGATGTATTTGGAAGGAGCTACTCTGGCCAGTTAATGGTTGGAATCATGGCCATTGCCAAACAGCTTTAATTACAACTCAGTTCTTGGTGCCATAATGAAGCAGGCTGTTCTGAGGTAGCTCTATCTGATTCAGCTGCTTTGTCCCTGGATGTTAAAAACTGAAATTTTGGCATTAAGTACTGCAACTGAAAATAGCTTAAAATGGAGATACCAGGTGCACTTTTGAGCGGTTTAGTGCAGCCAGGATGAGTGGGTGTATAGCTCTGCCACACTCCGGACATAGCAGACTTATTGCACATGAAATTAAAATTATTATCTGATTTCTCTCCCATCTCTGTGAGTCTGTTTTCTGTCCAAATCAGGAGCAGCTGTAGCTCTGTTGTCATTGCTAGGCTTTTATTGAATCTGCCTGGGAAATGCCAGGAGAGATTAATGCCATTCTCTCTCCCACTCCTATGACTGATAAAAGTTTTGCTGCTCCCTAATTGGAAGCTTCTTTGATGCAGTTAAAACACATGTCTTTTGACTTTCTTGTCTCCCCTAGACTTTGAAAGCAGATGATTTATATCCTCCTTGTACCAACTTGTTCTGTCTTTGAAGCCTACTGTCATGGCTTCTGTCCTTCATCTCCACCCCAAAGTTTTTAGGATTTCTTGGCAGATCTCACACCTCTGATCACTGGTCCATACAGCTCTGCCCTGAATTCTCCTCTAACTCTCTGGCACATTCTCAAGAGCAGTGCCCAGAGCTGAGGTCTTTTGTCTAGTGTTCATGTTGCTGGTGATCGAAGCACAGGTTGAACAGAAATCCCAGTGCAGGCCAGTGGAGTGGAGGGTGAGCATGCAGTGTACAGCATCCTCTTGTCTGCACACTTGTTCCGTGTCGTTTCGCCCCTGGAAACACAGATACTTCATGCCGTGACTTGGTACTTTAGCACAAAGCCAGTCTACCTCATTTCTTGCTTGTATGTTCAGAATAGGGAATATGCCTGGAAGAGAAGAAAATACACGGAGAGCATCTAGTTTGGTGAATGGTAGGGTTGTTCATCCTTTCCCCTTGTATAAAGTCACCAACAAAAATTGTCACCAACACTCAGCTCATAGTGGAATTTGTATGGGTGGCAGCAGACACTCTTGGCTCCAAAAGAATTACGATGCTGAGCCCGTGGGGTTTGTTTGGCAGGTGGGGACCTGGTACCTGATAGTCCTGCTCTGGGCACCTGGGAAGTAGAAGATGAGTCAGCTTCCTGGCAGTCAGCAGCAGGATGCATGGAACTCCTGGCTCCCAAGTCTTCTGGTGCCATCATAGCTGGAGATGTGCATGTCTGTTCGCAGGGGAATGAGGCAAGCTCTGCTTCATAGCTGCTTCTGTCCTGGGGTGGCACGGTCACACTGCCCAGCTGTGGTTCCCTGGGTGAGCAGAGTGAGAGATCTCATTGCTGCCAAAGCACTCCAGTTCCCCTCCTTGCAGATGTGATGTGACCCCTATTATTTGTGCTCTTTTTAACCCACATCAGATACTTTTTATGATCTGATTCTGCTCAAGTGCCTTGTTCTGCTTTTTGGATTGGTTTTGCATTTGGTTGTTGTTGTGGTCTTTTGCTTGTTTGTTTGCTTGTGTTTTCATAATTCTCATCCTCCCACACATTAGTTTTTTGCTCAGAGTAAGAGAAATCAGCTTGTGGATGTGGCTGAAGGTCCCAGACCACAAGCAGTCCAGGATTGTGTCCAGGATTGTGACCAAGAGAGGTCACCTCCTAGCAGAGTGTGGAGCCGCACCCGAGAACTGGTATTTGTAGGAGATAAGGTGCCCATCAATCTTCTTTCAGGCCTTTCCCAGGATGTAAAGAAAATAATTTCCTGGTCTGCTCCCAGCACTGCCAGGGGTATCAAAAACTCTAAGGATATCAAAGATGAGAAACGGTAGAATAAAGAATAAAACTTGACAAAGTTTTGAGTTTTTTACACTATTGGGGCTGACTCTGCTGCTGTGAGTCTTTCACAAAATACTGTGGCACCAGAGTAGAGGGTACTCTCAGTTTGATCTGGATTAAGCTACCATATGTCTTAGTTTCCTCAAACATATTTCATTTTTTCCATGCAGTTATTTTGTCCAGGACCAAGATAAATTCATCCAGAATTCACAAATGTCATGCATGGTTGTAGTGGGCTGACCCAGGCCAGATGCCAGGCACTCACCAAAGCTACTTACTCACTCCTCTCTGCAGCTGGACAGAGGAAAGAAAATTTAATGAAGAGTTCCTGGGTTGAGATTAAGGAACGGGAAGTGGTCATTCATCAAATAGCATCACAGACAAAACAGGCTCAACTTAGAGATATTAATTGAATTTATTACTAACAAACTCAGAGCAGGATAATGAGAAGTAAAATAAACTCTTAAAAACACCCTCCCCCCACCCCTCCCTCCTTCCAGCTCTCCCTCCTACCCCAGCAGTGCAAGGAGATGGGGAATGGGATTTATAGGCAGTTCGTCACCCAAGGCTGCTCCCACTGCTCAGGGAGAGGAGTCGTTCTCCTGCTGCACCCTGGGGTCCCTCCCACAGGAGGCACTTCTCCATGAGCTTCTCTGATGTGGCTCCATCTCATGGGCACCAGCCCCCCTCAAACTGCTGCAGCCTGGGTCACTCTTCCACGGGGTGCAGTCCTGCAAGGACAGGCTGCTCCAGCCTGGGGCCAGGGCCCCTCCCTCCACTGGGTCTCCCACAGGATCACAGCCTCCTCCAGGCATCCATCTGCTCCAGCATGGGCACCTCCATGGGGTGCAGGTGGATCTGCCCTGTGGATCCCCATGGGCTGCAGGGGCACAGCTGCTTCACCATGGGCTGCACCACGGCCTGCAGGGGAATCTTGGCTCCAGTGCCTGGAGCAGCTCCTGCCCCTTCTTCTCCAGTGACCTTGGTGTCTCCAGAGTTGCTCTTCTCACACGTTCTCTCTCTGCTCTTAGCTTGTTGCAATTACAGCTCTGCAACCCCTTTTTGTTTTCAATTCTTCTTAAACATGTTATCACAGAAATGGTACCATAATTTCTAATTGGCCCAGCCTTGGCTAGCGGCATGTCCATGTCTGGAGCCACCGGGGACTGGCTCTGCTGGCCATGGAAGAAGCTTCCAGCAGCTTCTCACAGAAGCCACCCCGCTAGCCCCTTGCTACCAAAACCAGACCATGCAAAAAAACCACAACGGTGCAGGCAAATCTGTAATCCTGGGGTAAGTGGGATGCAATAGGAAAACAGATAATAGGAAAACCGGGAACATGCTGGGGGATGGTGAAGCACATGTTCAGTCAGTTGTACAGGCATGTGCCTGTTTGTTTGGTCCTACATTTCCTCAGGAGCAGTAAATATGCCACTGCATGGCTCTCCTAAGAATGCGTTGAAGTGCTGCAGACATCCCTAGGCTTCACAAGCCTTGTAGGAGCTCACTCCTTTGGCAAGGGCTAAGACATTTGCAGTCATCTTTTGCAGGTGAGTCACCAAAAGCTAGCTTTTCATAAACAGCCATGTAAAAGAGTGAGAGCTAAATCAGAGCAAAGTCTGTTCAGTGCTACTGCATTGTATTTCTGAAGACAAGTGGTGAAACTGAGTCTGTCTTTACCTGCCTGTTCTCTAGAGGTCACACAACCATTTTGATGGTCATGTTTGGTAAGCACCAAAGAGCTGGGTAGGCTGCGCTTGAGGGTATCAAAATACCTCAGTGGTTTTCTAGGCACCCTTTCAGGTGCCAGAAAGAAAATTCCCACCTGTTCTGAGCACTGGGCTGAGATTTGCTATGGCTTTGCTTTTTAGTCTCATAATTTCAGACCCAACTGCTGAGCTCTATCTTAAAAAAAAAAAAAAAAAAAAAAAAAAAAAAAAAAACAAAAAAAAAAACAAAAAAAAACAACAAAAAAAAAAA